>NC_069449.1:37507898-37553231 GCF_026875155.1 Cherax quadricarinatus | reverse complement strand
TTTGATTGGTTTCACAATGAAAAGTACCTTGAAATTGAGCTCAAAGTAGCAGAAATGTTTGATTTTGCCAAAGTTCCAAGTAAACAAATCATGCCACGCGTCCAATACACGTCAGCTGGTGAGTATAATATTCTTTCACAAGTGCGCTGATATTATTTATACCATTTCTACACTAATGCAGTAGTCTGCATAATTAAATCTTCTATTTTTTTGTGAGAATAAAAATTCAAAGTGGAAAGCAAAAGAAATGTAAGAGGGGCCTGGGGACATGACTAATGAACAGACGAAATGTTATTTTAGTGCCAGGAATATCTGTCTTGTTTATTCTGGACCCTATTTGGAAATTGGCATCTTTTGAAATTTGTGTGAAATTGGCAAAATTGCTTATTTCTGACCACTTTATTGAATAGTTGAAATTAGTAAATTGGTGGTTTCTTGTACTCATTCGATAGAAAAAATGGAGTTCTAGTGAAATAGTTATGAATTTTGTCAACTAGTACATTGGAATTGGCTGAAACTAGGGCTCAAAGTGGGCAAAATCGCCAATGCGTAAGCATCGTGGAGACCGCTAACTTCACGAGAGCATAATTCCATAAATTTTCCATCAAATTTCATACTTTTGGTGTCATTATGATCGTGAAAAGATTCTCTTATCTTTTCATAAGAATTTTTTTTTTTTTCCGAAAAATTTTCAACCCTGAGAACAAGTTTAGGAGAGGGCGTCTCGACCCTGAATGGGTTAAAACAATATAAAAAATAGTTGACACAAACCTACTACCATTATAGTATGCTCCTCACTTAGCGATGAAGTCATTTACCGACGTGGCCTTGGGAATGGAACTCTGTCATTAAGTGAGGAGAGGCTGTACGGTAGGGCCCCACTTATATGGCAGGTTAGGTTCCAGGCTACTGCCATAAAGTGGAAATCGCCGTGAAGTGGAACACTCTTTTTTTTCCATTTATAAATGCATTAAAAAACAATAAAAAAGTAAAATACACATATAATACACTCATTACTTACCTTAAAATATTTGTAGTCTTAATCTAGGATGAGGTGAATAGTATTTATTGTAAGAAATCAAGTGTGGTATGTATGGTAGCCAGGCAGGCTACCATATAGGACCACCCAACCCACACATAATAATCTACGACTTTTAACCCTTTGACTGTTTCGGTCGTATATATACGTCTTACGCACCACTGTTTCTGACGTATTTATATGCGTAAATTCTAGCGGCTTCAAATCAAGCGGGAGAAAGCTGGTAGGCCCACGTGAGAGAATGGGTCTGTGTGGTCAATGTGCACCACATAAAAAAAAACCTGCAGCAGGCAGTGCATAATGAGAAAAAAAAAACTGACCATTTTTTTGGATTAAAAGGCCGAATTTGAGGTGTATTTTTGTATAGTATTTATCATTGTATTCTCGTTTTCATGGTCTCAAGTGATAAAATGGAAAACATATTACAGAAATAGAGATGATTTTGTTTAACGATGAAAACGACCTTGAAATTGAGCTCAAAGTATCAGAAATGTTCGATTTTTACCAATGTTCAAGAGTAAGCAAATCACACCACACGTCCAATACACTTCAACTGGGGAGTCTAATATTCTTTCATTAGTGCACTGATATTATTTATACCATTTTTACAATAATGCAGTAGTCTGCATAACAGTAAATTTTGTATTTTTTTGCATGAATGAAAAATCAAAATAGAAAGCAATAGTAATATAAGAGGGGCCAAGAGATGTGACTGATGAACAGAGCATATGTTATTTTAGGGCCAAGAATGTCTACATTGTTTATTCTGGACCCTATTTTGAAATTGGCATCTTTTTTAATTTGCGTGAAATTGGCCAAATTGCCAATTTCTGACCACTACTGGGTAGTTCAAATCGGTAAATGGGTGGTTTCTTATACTCAACTGATAGAAAAAATGGAGTTCTAAAGAAATAGCTACGAGTTTGGTCAACTGGAACAACGGAATTGGCCAAAAACAGGGCTCAAAGTCGGCGAAAAACGCCGATGCGTATATGTTGCTGAGACCGCTAACTTCACGGGAGCATAATTCCATGAGTTTTCGACCAATTTCATACTTTTGGTGTCATTACCATTGGGAAAAGATTCTCTATCATTTCATAAGAAAAAATAATTTTTTTTTTTCCAAAAATTTATTGACATAGAATGACAGTTTCAGAAATGGGCCTGCGACAGTCAAAGGGTTAAGCATCCCAGAGCGATAAAATGCATTTACAGTTCACTCATTACTTACCTTAAAATATTTGTAGTCTTAATGTAGGGTCAGAGGTGAGTAAACAAGATAAAACGAATAAATGAGAGAGAGAGGCAGTGAGTACACGAGAGAGGACAGGCGTGAAGTTATGTAAACAAATCAGACATATGCGAGTTTTGTAAACAAACCTCGAACATTCTGGTTTGTGTACAGGTTACATGTGTACAAGTTGTCTCTACGTTGGATATGTCAGCATAGTTGATCCCTACATGTGTTGCGTAGCTATCTGAGTATCAAGTTAGTACCCATATGTTTTACTACCACCCTTTGGTAGGCTCAGTGACTAGAATGTGTGTGTCACGTGCGCTGTTGTGAGCCTTCGCGCCGGGTCTTCTCATTCCCGTTAGACCTACAAGCAGCTATAGGGCAGGGGGGGACTCCTTTCACATTCTGGCAATATAGTGTTACCATCCAAATGTGGTTTTTCCAACCTTCATATCACTACCCAACCCCCTACTACAAATGGTGCCAGCAGAGGGCTTGTAATTCTGACGATTACAGCGATTTCTTGAGATAAATTTCTACTGAGCCGGTCGCCATTTCCTGCTTAGGCCTGTGGGCGCTCACAGCCCAGTTAACTGTCCAAATGTAGATCTACATTCTCTCGCCCAGTGCTCAGAATATTTTGAAGAAAAAAAATTTTTTTTTGTTTTTTTTTTTCTTTAAATGAAGGACATATTTTTTACATAAAGTAATGTAAGAAAAATTTTTTTAGAGTCTGTACTTACGGAGATATAAGGCCGCAAAGTCGGCGATTTTCACTCACTTGATGGCAACATGAGGTGCTGCCGCTTGCAGAAATCCTACATTTTTTTCGATTTTTCCGTTTTTTTTTTTAATTTTCACATTTTTTTCTGGTGTGATAATAATTTTTATAGCAGATCTTTTGATTTGATAGCCAATTGTCGTTTAGACACAAATATTATATACAAAATTATTGATCATATTATCACAAACACACTTGTACACACTTTTTAGGTGAATTGTATACCTGGCTGAATCACATTCTATTTTCTACAATATATCAATTTTCATGTCCCATCTTTTTCTAGTACTCGGGAATTTGATCCCCATGAAACTGGATTCAAAAGTGCCACCCCACGACTGAAAAGGGAATCGGTTCCTTCCGTTTTTGGATCACTTTGAGTGTAGACACACAACACACTTTTTCTAGAATATTCTTTTAGGGGGTGGGGCTGTTTGGACCAGTTGTGACAATTAGTAGGATTCGGTCTGGCTTTTTCCCCCTCTGGTTGTGGGGGGGGACGGGTTGGGTGGTCGGGGTCACTATTGAGGGCAGTATGGTGGGGGTCCATATTTTTTTGCTATCTGTTGATGACTTTGGGCGGGATTCTGCTAATAATTTTTTTTCCATCTTTATTCATAATTTTGAAGCATTGACATTGCAGTGCAAAAGGGTGGAAAAATTTTATATCCCATTTGCGACCCTACCACACAGTCAAAAAACCCTATCATCATGTCCATTTTTTCGATATTGTTTGTATAGTACAAAACAGCTGGTTTACAATGCTTTTTTGGTCTCCCGTTCACTCTATTTGTACATTCGTTTCTGTGGATGGTTGATGGCAATGTACGCCTTTTTGCATGCCCTCATTCCTATGTATTGGCAGAAATGCTTGCACTGCATTTTCACCTTTCTTCCACTAAACCCTTTGGCATATTTTTTTCTATTTTTTTTCACTGTTCCACATATATCTATTTTCACACAAGGGAAACAGTGGCAAGAGTTTATACCAGTTGTTTTGGGGACATGTAGGGCCCTTCCAAGGTAGGGTTCCATCACTTGCAAAAACACACCGAAATCCCCAACATCCCCTGTCTCATCCACGGGTTTTTTCCCGTGTAAACAATGAATCCAGCACCAGCCACTCTACAGTCACACAACATTTTTATACCAAAAGCGATTATTTTGCTCTATTTTTGCTTGAATAACAAAATTCAAGGACCGTCGACAAAAAGTTCTTGATGGAAAAATAGGCATGAATTTCTTCTCATAAAAACACCCCGGGATTTTGTATAAAGGTCATTTCTGTTTGACGTATTCCTGTTGAGAATGCAATTTTTTTGTAGCAACAGAGGAATCTGTTGCAGGGAAGGGGGTCAGGGAAGAGGAGTACTGATAAAGTAGTTGGGGACCAGTAATGTTTATGTTGTGCTTTAGTTGAGGCATAGCTGACATCCCAAGGGAATAAATACATTTCACCACAGTTGTATCTTTCCTTCGCGCACCCCATGACGATTCTGCAACCTCGGGTTTTGTCCATTTTCCCTTTTAGTAACTGTTTGTCGGGGTGACAAAAAGTTCATTAGGGGCCCTAAAAGTATAATTGAAAATGCCAAACTCGTAGACTCATTCATTTTAGGAATGGTTTAAGAACCGACATGTTTTAAAATTTGAACATGTGCAACTCTTGGGTATCTTTATTGAGGAAAAGTTTTGCCCCACAGTGGCTTTTATCAGTCCATCAAAGGAAAAGAAAACAGAGGAGAATGAGGTAAACATCCCCAAACCCTTTATCGATGTGGGGGCAGTCCATCAATCTTGAATAGTAGGCATACTGCAGAGAAGGAGCTTAAAACCATTGGCGGAGAGGTGCAGCAGTCAAGGGGGTGTCACATTTGTTTAATGTGGAAAGGTCATCCAAAATTTGGGAAGGAAGAATTCCCCAAGAAAAAAATCCCAAAAAGTTCCCGGTCTGACAGGTTTTTAATAAATGTCGTTCCTGAAACCATTATCTACAAACCTGTCAGACACGCAACTTCTTGGATCTTAATACTTTGGGGTTCTTCGCTTGGCCCAATTTTTGGGCACGACCACTTCCCCAAATTTAACAAATGTGACCCACCCATACTGCGCACCTCTCCTGCCAACGGTTGATAAGCTCCTTTTTCCCCACGTAAGCCTATTCTATTCAAGATTGATGGATGACCCATCGACCAAGGGTTAGGGGCGATTACCCATTTTCCTCCTTTCTTTAAATTTTCCTTTTTAGGGCTGAGAACCACTGTGTGGCGAAACGTTTCCCCAATAAAAAATACCAAGAGTTGCACATGTTCTAATTATCAGACTCATTCAGATGGGGCTTTTTGGGGATGCCCCTTCCCCTGGGATCAAAATCGAAAAAGGGTTGAGCATGAATTTTTCTTTTTCCCGTTCCCTTCACTGTCAGATGGCTAGGGGACCGAGGCATGGGGGGTTGGGACAGGAGGGGGGATGGGAGTGGAGGCAGCACAGGGTGAGGGGGGTGCAGGAAACCTTTTTTCTGCCCACCCAAAACGCCCCACGGACCAGGCACCAGCCACCCACCACCCCTTCATCCTCCATGCCTGCATATTCACCTTCATGACATATACAAACGTTGTGGGTTTTCGTCGGACCTCCCATGCCCTTGGGCACTGCTATGGCACACGCCTGAAAAAGGCAACAACGCTAAAGGGAGCTTCACTGGGGGAAAAATTATTCACATCACTTTACATTCAAATATGATAATTTCTCTTGGTAGTAGCCTCTGAGTTTTAAAAACTGGGAACCCCCAAAGGGGCTTGGCTGAGGGGGCGGGAGGCCCACGGCCCCACCAGAGGTGCTTGGGTAAGGTCGGGTGGCCACACTGGCCCCTCAAGGGGCTTTGGGTAGGGGGCTTGCAGGCCCCACTGGCCACCCCAGAGGGGATAGGCTGAGGGTCATCTGGGTTATCGTCAATATTCTCACTAATTCCTTGATCATTCGTGGCCACATCAGTCTCAAATCCACTAAACTGATGTTCTGTATCACTTTCCTCGAATAAGAGAGTGTTAATATGCTGAGGCATGAGTGAATCACGAGGGTTTGCCATGGTGTTGACCCTAGATGGAGCTGAAACTAACTGGTGCTCCCATGTGGTACCGCGTGGTGCCCAATTTTTTTCTTGCAGCGCATGCTGAGTGTGCAGACCCATTCTTTCATGTCTAGGTCGCTCAGGCCTATCACGCCAAATTTGAAGGCAGGAAAAATAAAACGTAGATCTGTGTTCGGAGTGGTAGTGGTAAGAATGTAGATCTACATTTGGACAGTTTAGGGGTTAATGAATGTACTGTATATGTATTTTATCTCTCTGGGGTACTTAAATGTCATAGTATATTATGTGTGGGTGGGGTGGGGTGGGTTGACTTGGCTGGCTACCATACCTCCCACACCTGACTTCCTACAAACAAATATGGCTCACCTCTCACCCTACATTAAGACTACAAATATTTTAAGGTACACTCTGAGTGTATTTTATGTTTTATTGTTTTTAATGCCTAGTTCTATTGCTAACTAATATATGTTAGTGTAAACTTGTTATCTGGCATTTATATGCATTTATAAGTGGAAAAAATGGCATTCTGCTTTCCGGCAATGTCCGCTTTCTGGCAGTAGCCTGGAACCTAACATGCCATAAAAGTGGGGCCTTACTGTATAGTGGTCTCTTGGGTTAAGATGATTTCGAGTTAGCATAGTTTTGAATTGCCATAGCTTTGAGAGTTATGATAGTCTTGGCTCATTCTATATGAGCTTTGGCTCATTCTTTAGATATTAATCCTAACATTTGCTGCTTTTCAAAGCAATCTTATTTCTCATTGGAGCTGAGAACTTTGATTAGATATGAGCAATTTAATTCCTTTCTGGTCTCCTTTTGTTTATAATAGGGAATGTTTATTTTAGAAAATTTGCATAGTATGTGGGACCACATGAACACTAAAAAACACTGTCAGTGTGAAGTTGTGAATTGTTCCACTCATAATATTGTGGGCTAGTTGTGAATTGTTCCAGTCACTGTATTGTGAGTTAGTTGTGAATTGTTCCAGTCATGGTATTGTGGGTTAGTTGTGAATTGTTCTAGTCATGGTATTGTGGGCTAGTTGTGAATTGTTTCAGTCGTGGTATTATGGATTTTATTCTAACTTGTTCCACTGTTTCAGGTTCGGCCAACATCACTACACGCATCATCACTACGAAACCGAGAGATCGAACGCCTGATCACGAAACAGCGCCGGATGACACTGGATGACATGAGGGATCGGGGCAGAGTAGATGCCCACGTCAACCACTCCAGCATCTGGGGGGAAGCATTCTCAACTGGGACGAAACCATGGCAGCAGCAGAGTGACAAAAGGGGAGGAGCAATCTCAGCTGGGACAGCACCACAACAACAGTGGAATGACAGCAGGGAGCACATTTCCTCCCGGCAAAAACCTCGACTGTGGCAGAAAGATATGAGGAGGGAAGTGTTTTCGACCAGGACAAAACCTCGACAATTACAGAATGACACTCAGAACAGAGTTGAAGTGTTCTCAAACTACTGCCGCCACTGTGGTGGGCGGAAGTGAGATTATCTAGATCAGTACTCTGGAGTCCTTTGAACCAGATACACTCTACACTCTGTCCTTTGAACCAGATAGATTTTGCACTCTGTCCTTTGAACCAGATAAATGATCTAATCCATGGATAGTCATGACTCTCCAGGTCTGAGAGAAGTTTGAGGCTTTTGAAGGTTTTTGTTTTCCAGGCTCTTGTGGCCTTGGATGGGTGGCTCTGGAACTGTGGCACTGGCCATCATAGCACTGGAAATGTAGCACTGGCCATCATAGCACTGGAAATGTAGCACTGGCCATCATAACACTGAAAGTGTGGCACTGGCCACCATTGCACTGGAAATGTGGCACTGGCCATCATAGCATTGGAAGTGTGGCACTGGCCATCATAGCACTGGAAGTGTGGTACTGACCATCATAGGACTGGAAGTGTGGTACTGGCCATGATAGCACTGGCCATCATAACACTGGCCATAATAACACTGATCATCATGGCACTGGTCATTATAACACTGGCCATCATAACACTGACCATCATAATGCTGGCCATCATAGCACTGGCCATCATAACACTGGCCATCATAACACTGGCCATCATAGCACTGGCCATCATAACACTGGTCATCATGGCACTGGTCATTATAACACTTGCCATCATAGCACTTACCATCATACCACTGGAAGTATGCTACTGGCCATCATAGCACTGGAAGTGTGGTACTGGCCATCATAGCACTGGAAGTGTGGTACTGGCCATCATAGCACTGGAAGTGTGGCACTGGCCATCATAGCACTGGAAGTTTGGTACTGGCCATCATAGCACTGGAAGTGTGGTACTGGCCATCATAGCATTGGAAGTGTGGTACTGACCATCATAGCACTGGAAGTGTTGTACTGACCATCATAGCATTGGAAGTGTGATACTGACAATCATAGCACTGGAAGTGTTGTACTGACCATCATAACACTGGAAGTGTGGTACTGACCATCGTAGCACTGGAAGTGTGCTATTGACCATCATAGCACTGGAAGTGTGGTACTGACAATCATAGAACTGGAAGTGTGGTACTGACCATCATAGCACTGGAAGTGTGGTACTGACCATCATAGCACTGGAAGTGTGGTGCTGACTGCTATAGCACTGGCCATCATAGCACTGGAAGTGTGGTATTGACCATCCTAACACTGGAAGTGTGGTACCAACCATCATAGCACTGGAAGTGTGGTACAGGTCTGCCATCACATATCCGGCAATCAGTTATTCGGCACTAATTTTGGCTAGCATAATTTCAAATTTCCAGGGTCGCCACACCAACCAGCTGCTACTGTTTGGTGGCGCTACTTGCTGCATAAGTCATTCCAATTTCTTTTTCTCCATTTATTATTATAGCCTGCTTACTTTTAGCCCTAGCCATGGTTCCAATGAATAAAAGAAATGCTTCTTGCTGTGTAAAGCACGTACACAGGAAATTGTCCATTAAAGATAAGGGGGCTTTGAAGCCACTGTCAGTTGCCATGAGCTCAGTCTCATGATGCAGGGGAATGTGCTTTATTATTATGCTAATATCAACACTACAGCTTATTTGCCTATACAATTGATCTAATATGTCATAATAAACAATATAAATAACATAAAAACATGTTAAATACTCCAGAATGATTAATATTTGGCATAATACCGAGCAGTTTGACAGAGGTATGAAGAGGATATGGGGGGTTTATATCAGAGAAAACGGAGTATAGCACATGGCTAACTGTGATATACACTCATACTGCACCATAAAACTGAAACAAAAAAGCTATTTTCTCTACATAGATTATCACACACAGCAGCACATGTGTAGAGAACCTAGGATAACCCAAAAAAGTCAGACAAAGTGGCTTATTTCTAGTACCTGGCTTGGGCTAGCCATATGTGGTTTTTGGTAAATATTCGATTCCCAGCCAGGGTAGAAACATTGGGAGTGTTTCTTTACACCTGTTGTCTATGTTCACCCATCAGTAAATGGATACCCAGGTGTTAGTGGACTGGTGTGGGTCACATCCTGGGACACTGACCTAATTTGCCTGAAATGCTTGGCATAACAAGGGGCTTTCTGTATAGTAGTATGTCACTGATGTCAGCTAGGCCTGTATGCCATGTATATATACATGTAGTAAATGAAGATATTATTATTATAATTATTTATTTCTCTTACTGAAACTTGGGCAATGTATGATGGAAAGATGCTTCTTAAAGTACACCAGAAATGAAAGAAATCAGTCCATAAATAGCGGAGTTCACTTCTCAGTCATTAGCAGCCTCATAGCATTATATTTTTGCATAGTTTTTATAGTTGTATTCTCATTTTTTTTCTTTTTTGGTCTCATTTGATAGAATGGAAGATATATTACAGAAATAAATATGATTTTGATTGTTCTATTATATGTATTTAGCGATGTTCAAGAGTAAACAAATGATATCACTGTCTAATACGTATGCGCCTGCCAGTTCAAATTCCAATACGCAGTCAAGAATGGGTTGACATTATTTATACAATTATTACAATAATGCAGTAGTCTGCATAACAGTAAATCTTCCATTTTTTGTGTGAATAAAAATTCCAAATGGTAAGCAAGAGTAATATAAGAGGGGCCTGGAGCCATGAATAATAAACAGAAAATGTTATTTTAGTGCTTGGAATGTCTGCATTGTTTATTTTGGACTCTATTTTGAAATTGGCATCTGTTAAAATTTGTGTGAAATTGGCCAAATTGCCAATTTCTGACCACTTTATTGGGTAGTTGAAATAGGTGAATGGGCAGTTTCTTGTATTCAGGCGACAGAATAAAAGTAAGTACAGTGGACCCTTGATAATCGTAAGGCTCAAAAGTTATAATTTTCGGAAATTGTAATGTTATTTTCATCAAAACATTGACTCACGAATCGTCGTTTGACTCGCAAATAGTCGTTCATCCTGGATGCGTACTCACGGCCCTGAGCTGCCTTGCACTCCCTTCCCAGTCAGTGTGGCATTATTTACCAGTGAGTGATGGTGCCCTCACTTGTTCATACGAAATATTTCATAATACAGTGGACCCCCAGTATTCGATGGCATCGGTATTCGATAAATCCGGTATTCAATGCATTTTAACGCAAAAATTTTGCCTCGGTATCCGATTGAAAACCCGGTATTCGATACGATTCGTACGAGACGTGTCCATGTGTGGCTTGAACTGCCCCTTGTGTGCCAGTGTTTACAAGCCAGCCAGTGTGCGCGCTTCTAAGGATACATTCAGTACTGTGAGGGAAAAGATCAGTAGATAGGAGTAGCGAGGGAGTATATAGTAACAATAGTTTCATTGCCGGCTACTTGTTAAGGTAGGGTAAGTCCAGCTCCCGCTATTCCCGCCTTTTCTCCCCCACCCCTAAAATGATAGTTTGATTGCTGGCTGCTTGTTAACGTAGGGTCAGTCTAGCTCCCACTATCCCTTCCCCTCCCTCTTTCATTTCCTCCCCCCCCCCGAAAGGTGAGTGTGGGGCTCTGGTCAAACATAAATCACTCGACTCACTAGCTCCCAAACACCTGTAATACAAGCTTGCCTTGTATTCCTAGTGGATTTTATTGGTTGAACAAAGCGTCACTTTTGACAATAATAAACTTAGTCTTTCAGCCTTGCTTCTAAGTTTGACTGTTGTAATAATCACCACTCTTTTAGGAAATTTACTTATCAGGAGAGTGATTATTTAAGCCCAGGTAACCTGTCTATCTTTTCAGCTTGGATGACAGAGATGTGTCACCGTCAGTCAACAAGAAACTGATGGAGATGGACTAACGTCCTGGAGACTCCCATTTTGGATTTAATTACCTTGCAACCTGTATGAAATTGGCAGACGTACCCACATCATTGCAGCGTAAAGAACCAGCTTCCTGTCATCGTATAAGAATACTCACGCGATACTCATGTGAAGAACTAGCCGGTTGGGTCACCAACACCTGCGACCCCCCCCCCCCCCATCAGCAACGGCTAAGATTTCAACAACACGAATGACCACCAACACCAGACACCCCAATTTATAATAATAGCGTTGAGTTCAAATGTTATTTTATTCATTTATTTTTTTCATTTTCTTTCAAATAATTATACCTGTCATGTTTTATTTGTTTTATGTTTGCTTTAATAAATAATTCAGTGTTTTATCTTTGTGAATTAATTCGTATTCTATTCATTAATTTTCTGAGGAGAGCCAGCCACTGAGTAATACTGTCTGAAGTTTATTACAGGGCTGAGTAAGCCTTCACAATGGCAAAAGACCTGCCAGGATCAACTCGACTGAATCCAGATTCAACTCCATCTCGAATCTACCATTGGAACTTCAATGCCGCATACCACAGACGGATTACCACCAGCCATGATTAATCATTCACTATGGTAGGACAACAGTACAGGTTTTAAAAGATTTGGTGATTTGTTATAGTCTCAATTTAATTGTACGTCAAGTCAGGCCAGATATAATATTTAATTCTGCCACCTTTTGGAGCTTTGAAACACTTTGGAGGATTAGACTCTAGGGAACCCGAGATTTTCCCTGTGACAAACGTTTCATTGAGCTCTGTATTATATCAAGGAACATGACATAGGACAACTCTTGATTTGTTGGTGAGAAGCTTGATGGTCCAAATGACCCCATTCTAACTTACTGTTTGCTCGGAGAGCCGCAGAGAACCTTCGTTAATTAATATATATTGTTGAATTTGAAGCAGGATCGAGCCTCTGGTTTATTTACAGTTTTGAGTGAGCAGGAATTGAACCCTCCGTTTCTTTAATTACCCATTCATTTCCCCGATAGTTTAAAGTTATTCCTTGCAAGCATGGAGAATACCAGTTTTGTATGATCGCTGGAAGTAGTTAGAGAATAACAGGAAAACTTTAGAATCTTTCATTAGTGCTAAGATCCAGGAAAGACTGAAAAGAGAGAATTGAGAGAGAAAGAAAGACAGCTAGAAAGGAAAGAGAAGAGATTAAGAGAGAGAGAGAATTGAAGAGAGAAAGCCGAGAAACAGTAGAGAGAGAGCGAGAAGACCAAAAAGAGCGTGATTAGACATGATCGTGAGGAAAGATCTAGAGAACTTGATGAACAAGCTAAGAACGTGAGGACAGTAAAGTAATAATAGAACTTGAGAAAAGAGCACAGATAGAGAAGTTGAGGAAAAAGCTAGAGAACATGAGTTAATATAGAGAGAAAAGGATCGCGAGCCCTCGAAAAAATCTCGCCTTGATTAGAGAATAAAAAAGTTAACTTTTTACACAATCAACAATTAGAGGATGGTTACCGTAACAACTGCAGTTCAGGGCACATATTCCACACCCTAATTTACCTCCTTCACAGAGGGGGAAGACATAACTTCTACAATTATCAGGTTTTGAAAATACCGCATACCCTCTGTGAATGGCCCTGCTGACACCTGGGCTACCAGGTTAAGAATGTTATTTTCTGGTACCGCTTTGAATATCTAAGCAATTTTGTCACAGGATATTATATGTAATTATAACCAACTGAAGAAGGCATCCTTAAAGCATACCAAAAAACCAACTTCTTACAGGAAAATTTCGGTATGCCACCTTAACAGGGGGCCAGAACTTTTCAGCATTTACAGGTAACACTCTTTCGTTTGCTCGACGTTTTGGATAGCGCGTTCAGAATTGATCACAGTTATGAATCTCTTCGAGACTCATGTTGCTGACGAGTCCATACAGCTCTTCCTCACCAGATACGAACATTCATTAAGAGAACGATAACCTGATTAAAGCTGAGGAAGTTGCTGAACTGCTGAAACGATGCTGAGGCTCACAATTCCTATAAAAGCCTAAAGGGATCGAACCCTAAGGGCAAGGGTTTCATCAACCTTAAGAAATCAAAGCCTCTAGAGAAATTAAATGACTTCTTTTATTCCTGTTGTCAATTTGTGTGGTGTTAAGGACATAAACGTCCAGATTGTCCTTCTAAGTAGGTCCAAAAAGTTGGAAGATGTTTTAAAGACTGTAAGTGACCAAGCACCCATCTGTTCACAGTAACAGTTAATGACTTAATGTATCTACAATTTAACGAGACAGAGATCACATGGTAGTCATATTCTGAAAGCCTGTTCCCTATCCTTCAAGAAACTCATCCTCTGCTATACTACAGACTACTTTGGCCGTACGGACCTTTTCCTACCATCCCTTTGTTACATTAGGTCTAAAATGGTTCACAGGTGTCTGAGGCGTACTAGACTCCCATCACTTCTTGCTCCGTACTAATAGGTAATGTAAAAGGTGCCATCCTTCCTTCTGAGTTGACCTTTCAATCACCATAGATGCGATATAAGTGTTTCAGATCCTCTCCTGTAGAGTCAGAGAAGCCCCTCGAAGTTCAGATGAGACAATGTCCCCGCGATATTCCAATGTGGGATTAAAAACCATGATGCTACTCTCGAAAGCGAGGAGATTAGGAATCACCGGTTTCACTTGTTAATGAAAGTGAAGATATCACCTCCGAAACTATAAATGTCTTGACTAGGCTCAGACCAAAGCCCAGGCTTCTCCTACTGTCCATCCTTTGATTTTCCCTGATTCAATCCTTTAGATGAATCAAGGACTCCTTTGTCAATTTACAACGTAAATTAATTGCCCTTCTCTTTCAGAATTGCCATAAATGCCGCAACAAATCAAAGTTATCCAAAGGAAAAACGTATCATATATATTTGAATATATAAAAAGTATCTTGTACAAGTCAGTAATTTAAATTTAAATTCAGATGAGATAGACTATTCCCGATCATAGTTGTTCCAATCAATGCCGAGAGACTGTACTTAAATGGCTCATGACCTGCCAGTGGCCGGACATTTGCTCGCATCGTAAAACTTAAATAAAATTAGGAAACCGATATTTTGACCAAAAATGTCCTCAATTCACTACCTATTGGTAGATCGTTTAAAGTTTTGCCAACTATCAGCCTCCCGAGGTACCAGGCAAGACCTATGGTCAAAATGCCTATCTTTTCAGTTCTGTTTGAAAGATACTATTGACATCGTTGGTCCTTATACTCCACTTTCACTGGGGGACATAGATATATATTAACATTAGTTGATTATGCATCGAGCTTTCTGAAGCCGTTCCTTAAAGACATAACGACTACAGAGGTGCTGAAGCCCTTTGTCCCATCTTCTCCAGAGAGTGGCATCCCCTAGAGAATTTTGGTCTGACCGTGGACACAATTCAATCTACTTAATGCAACATCTATAACCTACTTCTGGGAGTGAACCCTCTCTGCACCACAACCCTCTCATCCCCAGCAGTAATGGAGGATTGACTCGCCAGCATTCGAATCTCAAGGCCATTTTAAGGAAACTATGCTCCCTGAACCTAAGGAGTGCATCGTTACCTACCTGTGCTTTGTTTGCCATGAGGGAAGTTCCCCAGTGACTCTTTGGGTTTCACAACCTTTTGAAACTTCGCTATGGTATACAGGCCAGAGGCCCATTGTCCATCCGTCATGACTTATGGACTAAATGAGAAGGTAATGCTGAGGTCAGTCTTCTTATCATTTCTTCTCACTTGACCTTAGATCCAAACTTGAGAGACCTCTGCATAGTTTCGAAAACCTAAGCTTGTCAATGACCCAGAACAAAACCTATCTTTGATCCAAAAGTCAGAGGAGAAAGTTGTAAGTAGGAGAAAGAAGTTCTTGAACTTTTGCCTATCAAGCAAATAAATTATTAGTAGCATGGAAAGGTTCCAATAAAGTACTTAAAACAATTTGTGGAAAGTTGACTTTCCACCATAGAAGTCAAGGGGAAACCTAAGCTTTAATCATATCAACCTCCTTAAGAAATATTACTGAAGAAATCGGTTAACTGCCTTAAGAACTTGACTTAGTTTTTCCACACAACTTGATACGACAACTGAAGAATGTAAGGTGTGCGTAATTGACACCTCTAACTTAGACTATTATGAAGAACTACTTGACTTGGTGACTTTTGTCCACATCGGCGCAACCAACATTAAAATTAATGAATCTTTTGGATGAACTATAAGAGACATGAACTACTTCAATGTGTGAGTTACTTTAGGACGTCACTACTGATATTTCCAGGGTGTTACACCTACACGTAGTGCCATAAGATTGACTTAGTGACGGACAATCCTATCAAATGAAAATTTTTCCCCAGTTCCCAGTTCACCTTAGGGATGCATTTGACCGAGAGGTAGAAAAATTATTAAAACAGAGATCATTGAACCTTCAGTATCTTCATATTGTTCCCCAGTAGTCTGGTTAAAAAGGGAGGATAACTCATATAGACTTGCTATTGACTTCAGAGGCCTAATGCTATAACTCGGTGGGATGCTGAACCTATGCCTTGATAGATAGCGATCTACAAAAAATTTTAGGGACGCTTCCTTTTTTTCAGAGATTGATATTGCGCAGGCATATCATCGAGTAAATGTTAGATCCTTTTTTCTAAGAAAGTACACCGCTTTTCCTACACACAAAGGACTGATGCAATATAGAACTATGCCCTTCGGTTTGGGTAATGCCTGTGCTACTACGTGAGACTGATGAGAAGGTTTTGGGGTTTAATATGCCAATGTTTCAGTTTTTTTTGATAACATTTACGTAATGACATCCACGTGGGGCGAACATATCCAAACATTAACATCGTTTGCGTAGGTTCGCTCACATGGCCTCACTGCCAAGCCGAAGAAATGCTTCCTTGGGTATAACAAGATTGATATCTTGGACTGTTTACTTTCTAATATCTCTCTGCAGCCTCTCCCCAGTAAGATCAAAGCTTTATTAGATTTAAAATTTCCCCCAAAACCAAGAAGCTCATGCGTAGTTTCTTGGTTCTGTAAATTTTTATGCACGGTTTATCCCGAACCTTACTGATCTTACAGGCATCTTATCCGACTTCCTTAAAAAGTCTGTGAAGGAACCTCTTGAACTTTCCACGTAGCTGGGGGAAAAAGTTTAATGAGATTAAAAGTATTTTTCGAAAGACCCTTACTTAAGATTCCAGATATTAATAAAACATTTTGCTTAAGAACTGATGCCTCCAATAAATGGCTTAGGTGCAGTTTTTACTACAATACCATGATGGTACTCCCTTCCCTGTATGCTTCCTAAGCCGAAACTCCTTCCCGCAGAAAAAGAGATACTCCCCATAGAAAAGGAATGTTTGGCCCTTGTGTGGGGAATCTCCAAACTTAAATTTTATTTGCTGGGGAAAAGAATTCATTTTAGAAAAAGGACCACCAAACCTTTGATATACCTAGAAACTTTTAAGGGAACCAACAGTCGCCTCTTGAGGTGGACATTGGCACTCCAGGCTTTTAAGTTCTATATTGTGTATATCAATGGTTCATCCAATTATTCTCTGATGGTTAAGTCGTGACAGTCAGTAGAAGATTTCTTGCCTTACGCGACTTCCATATGTTAGAACTTTTCCTCGCCTATTCTTCTTATACTCCCCTTTACTAATAAGTCTTGGTAAAGGGGGAGTGTGAGGGAGAAGTTCAGTAGATAGGAGTAGCGAGGGAGTATATAGTAACAATAGTTTCATTGCCGGTACTTTTTTAAAAGGTAGGGTAAGTCCAGCTCCGCTATTCCCGCCTTTTCTCCCCCACCCCTAAAGTGATAGTTTGATTGCCAGCTGCTTGTTAACGTAGGGTCAGTCTAGCTCCCACTATCCCTTCCCCTCCCTCTTTCCCCCCCCCCCCAAAGGTGACGTGTGGGGCTCTGGTCAAAAAGTTAAATCACTCGACTCACAGCTCCCAACACTACTGTAAGTACATGCCCGCCTTGTATTCTAGTGGATTTATTGGTTGAAAGCTCACTTTTTGGCCAAAAATAAACTTAGTCTTTTCAGCCTTGCTCTAAGTTGACTTTTTGTAATAATCCCAGTTTTTTAGGTATTGTATTTCATGGGGTGATTATTTAAGCAGTGGGTAACCTGTCATCTTTTCGCTGGATGAGAGAGGGTCCCCTGAAATAAACGGAAGAACTGATGGAGACGGGTTTAACGTCCTGGAGAGCCCCCATTTTGGATTTAAATTCCTGTGCACCTGTATGAAAATTGAGGACGAAAACCCCATCTTGCAGCGGTAAAGAACGCTTTCCCTGTCATCGGGATAGAATATTTCACGGCGTACTCTGTGAAGAATAGCCCGGTGGTGGTCCCAAACACCTGGACCTCCACCCCCCATCAGCAACGGTAAGATTTAAACAACACGAAGTGTCCAACACCAGCCCCCCAATATCAGGGGCCCCCCGCTCCCGTTGGCATCACATAACGTTAAATCCGAAACCGCTACATTTTATCGCCAAGATTTTGCCTCGATATACAAAAAAAAACCCGCTCAACGCTGTTGCCCGAGACGCGTCTAATGTGCGTACCGTTTTTTTTCGCCGGGGGCATTGTTTCCCGCCAGCCTCCCCGGTAAATCCCAAGATACAATCGGAACTTTCGTATTATTCAGTGTTTCTGGTGATTTTTTCTGCAAAAAAAGTGACCCTGGGCCCCCAAGAAAGTTCTGTGCCAAACCCAAGGAATAAGGGTGGAATTACTATGAGATGAAAAAAAAAGAGTCATTGATAAGTAAAGAAAGTGGGTGCTGTCTCCCGGCGGCCAGGTTGTATAGTAAACCCCAATCAACCCTCGCTCTATTGTGGGCAACAAAAAAAGGCAATCAAAGGAAGCTGTTCTTGCCAAAGGTTTAACTGGTTTTGAAAAAAGAGATCGTAAGTGATGGAAGATGTTGAGGACTGTTATTGGGGGGTAAATTTTGGGAAACAGATGGGAGGGATAGCATCTCTCAAGTGTCATAAGTGAAAAAGGCTAGGAAGTTGCATGAGGGGATTTAATTAAAAAATGCCTGAACTAGTGATGATGTGGGGAATTTAAAGGCCAGAAAAAGGTTTTTGGTTTGGAGATTTGGGGGCGTGGGTGGCATACATGTGTGATAAGGAGGGTGAGGTGCCAGTTCGGACACAAAGCGTGAAAAATATGTGCAGGAATTAAAGGAGTACAAAGAAACTAAAGGACTAAAACCCTGAAACAAGTGTTTAATTGTGATAAAAAAACGGGCCCTTTTTTGGAAGAAAATCCCGCAGGACCAAATTTACTGGAAAAAAAGGGCATCCCAGGACAAAAAGCCTTGAAAGACGGCTTCCCTTGTTGTGTGTTCCAATGCCTTTTTGGTGTTTGCAAAGTGAAGCTTTTAGTGTATCACCTAAAACTCCCAGACCTTCAGCAAAAGAATGTCCTCAAAGGAAATTTGGGTGTGCTGTGGGGGCAAAGGGGTAAGGCATGGGTCACTAGGGACTTTTTTTTGAATTGGTTACCCATGCATTTGCCCCCAATGTAAAAGATTACCTAACTGAAAAAAAATTAGAACTTAAGTGCCTCTGGTTTAGACAATCCCTGGTACCAAAGGGAGGGGCAGAGCGATTTATGGGGGACAGGAAATTTTTTAAGGTGAAGTTTTTGCCTCCTAATCCCATCCCTCCTGCAGCGCATGGCCCAGCAGGTTTTTGCAAACTTCAAAAAAGTACAAAAAAAAAGCTCTGTTTGAAAGGTGCTTTGTAGTGACCTCAGAAACTCAACTGACTCTAAGGGTTTTGGAGAGATCATTTTTAATTCCTAATTGTGAAAAACTTTAGGTAAGGCTTGAGAGGGAGTGACTAGAGGCCCTTGAATTTGTTTGGGAAAGAAAAACTGGGGCCCAGAATGTGTAGACCAAAGGGATTTTGAAGGGTTTCGGGTAACCCTGGAATCCTATCCCAGTTGGGAACCCATTAGGGCATTGGGAAGTCCTTGGGGTTGGAGGTTAGTGGGGATGTGTGGAGATTTGGTGGGGGGGAACAATGAAAAAACTAAACCACTGATGAGTGATAGATCAGCTTCAACAGGAAAGAGGCCAGACCTAGGAAACTGGTTGAAAGGGGGGGGGAGAAATTTAAAATTTTAAAAATTCCTACTACAAAGATTTTTGGAAATCTGTGCAAAGTGGCTTGAAATGCAAACCTTCTGGATGAAAATCACCCCCACACAGCTTTTGCAAGCCGTTTTTGGTGTATTAAATGACAAAGTTTGAAACACTTTGGGAAGTATAAAGGAAAGAGAGGTAAGGCCACTATGGACAGATTGTTGTGCGACAAAAACCCGTGACTCTGAAGCTGGTCCTATTGGCATTAAAAAAAAGAAAGGGGAAATAACCCCCGAAAAGGACTTGGACACCTCAAGTTTAATGGAAGGGGATTCCCCTTTAAACATAACACTCTCTCTCTCCTCTCCCCCTCCCCTCAATCACACCGATTTCAATGAAAATAAGTGTCATGTAAATTTTTTCTCCTTTTTTTTGTTTGTTGTTTTAAAATTAATTTTCATGTGGTAAAAATTTTTTTTTTCATACTTTGGGGTGTTTGCAGGATTAATTTGATTTCCATTTTTTCTTTGGGGGGAAAAATTCTTGCATAAAGATAATTTGATAACAAAGAGTCTCTTGCCGGATTAATATCGCTATCGGGGGCACTGTATTAGCTTTTCCCCAAAAAATACACAATTTATCTTTAAAAAATTTTTTTTTCTTGAACCTCTGGGTTTTCAGAAGGTACAAAAAGTAAAAGGCTTCACTTTGAAATCCCCCCTAGCATTACTACAAAAATGAGCCTCAGCCTGTCTTTCATGGCTTTTGTCCCGGCAGTCCCTTTTTTCCTGGTAATGGTTTTACCTGGAGTTTTCCCGGAGAGGTTCCAGGGGTCAATGCCCCCGCGGCCCGGTCTGTGACCGGCCGCCCGGTGGATCGAGCCTGATCAAAAAAAAAAAAAAAAAACCAGGCTTTACTGTTCGCGCACGAAACCAACGTACGAGCCAAAGCCCGGCTGGTAGGAACCCACTTGGTGCTTGTCGTGCCAGTTGAAGACTGCAGGGTTTTTTGGTTAAACCCCTAAGTTGCGGGAGGGGTTTAACAGTTCGGGCCCCCGAACTTTTTGTTGGTCTCTTCGTGTTAGTGACACCCCTGCTTTTCATTGGGGGATGTTGCATCGTCTGCCAAGTTTTGTTGCTTTCGTAGTAAGTGATTTTTGTGTGCAAGTTCGGTACTAGTCCCTCTAGGATTTTCCAGGTGTATATAATCATGTATCTCTCCCGCCTGCGTTCCAGGAGAATACAGGTTTAGGAACCTCAAGCGCTCCCAGTAATTGAGGTGTTTTATCTCCGTTATGCGCGCCGTGAAGGTTCTCTGTACATTTTCTAGGTCAGCAATTTCACCTGCCTTGAAAGGTGCTGTTAGTGTGCAGCAATATTCCAGCCTAGATAGAACAAGTGACCTGAAGAGTGTCATCATGGACTTGGCCTCCCTAGTTTTGAAGGTTCTCATTATCCATCCTGTCATTTTTCTAGCAGATGCGATTGATACAATGTTATGGTCCTTGAAGGCGAGATCCTCCGACATGATCACTCCCAGGTCTTTGACGTTGGTGTTTCGCTCTATTTTGTGGCTAGAATTTGTTTTGTACTCTGATGAAGATTGAGGAACACGATAGAATTCAAGAAAGAACTCGTAGCAAAGTACGAAAGTGGCATACACATGCTTATATGCTATGTAACGAGTTTCTTACATAATTTTGAAGAAAATGTCATAGATGGATTAATGAAAATGTCTATATTAACATAAAATAAGACATTTAATGTGCCCAAGAATGATTATTATTAGTATTACGTAATGTTTTCGCTCCGCCTGGCAACCACACCTCCATAGCATATAAACATAGTATGTTTATATGCTGGGTGGAGGGAAAACATTGTTCTCTCTGGTTCAGCACTAATGAAAATGTGTATGAATCTGCGATTGGCTTAGTCACTCCCACTTTTGTTTACAATTCTTGGCATGAATTATTCATTACTTCCCCCTTTGTTTATGATGGCATCTAAAGGTAGTTGTTAGAAACAATTAAATTCAGTGAACAAGATATGTCAATGGTAATAATATGGCTCTGGGCCGCAGTGTAGGTAGCCGGTTGGACTGGCTACCCACACTGACTTCCTACAACTAAATACTACTCACCTCTCGTCCAACATTAAGACAGATTAATTGGATTTACATTATTTCTTATGGGAAATATTGCTTCAGTTTTCGTGGGATTCAGTTTTCATCAGATTTTTTCGAACGAATTGATCACAAAACCGAGGTTCCACTGTATTATATTTATATGATATGTAGCATGTTTCTTATATAATTTTGAAAAAAAATATCATGGATTAATAGAAATGTCTATAATAATGTAATGTACAACATTTAAAGTGCTCCAGAGCAATTGTTATTATAATTATTATTATTCATGAAATTGTATTGACACGATTGCAAACAAACCCTACCATGGGCAGGATTTGAACCCGCAGTCAGAGTCTCAAAATTCAGACCGTTGCGTTAGCCATGGACCAGCAGCCCAATAAGTTTATCCAACTAGGTATATTTCTACACCTAGGAAGGTTGCATTGGCCCACCTTTTTGGGCCAAAATGCAAGTTTTTACAACGAAATTCCCCGTGCATGGCCGTGACGAACTCTAGCTCAAGTCCCCCCCTGGCGTACATGACCCAAAATCTTAAAAACACGATTGCAAACAAACCCTACCACGGGCAGGATTTAAACCCCCGGGGCAGAGAGTTCAAAATCCAGACCCTCGGTTAGCCCCGGACCAGCTAGCCACAGTAAGATTGTCCCAAATAGGTATAGGAAGGTTAGATAGGCGCCCCTTGCCAAATGCAAAATTTTTTCAGACGATCTCCGCTAGCGGGCCGTGACGAACTCTAGCTCAAGTCCCCCACTGTTGAATAAACAGTACCATATGGTACAAAGAAATATGGTATATTGTACTGTAGGTACAATTTTCCATTGGTCCCCTTTCACTGCATGGTGCCTTGTACCCCTTTACCTATGGTAT
The DNA here is from genome assembly GCF_026875155.1 of Cherax quadricarinatus. Classification (NCBI taxonomy): domain Eukaryota; kingdom Metazoa; phylum Arthropoda; class Malacostraca; order Decapoda; family Parastacidae; genus Cherax; species Cherax quadricarinatus. The sequence goes on along the minus strand of NC_069449.1, from coordinate 37,530,621 downwards.
TGTACTTTGGACCCTTGTTTTAAAAGGACATTGTACCTTTCTACCCCATTCAAATTTAAATTTAAAGTTTTTTCTCTTAAGGTTACAAAGCTGAGTTTTCAGAAATTTGGTTTTTTGTGTGGTTTACTGTAGTAAATGTGATTACAGGGTGTACCCCTAGAAAACTTGCATGGCAGGCATTTCGGGCAGACTTAGTTTTATTCTTAATTGTAAAATATTACAAATTATGAGGTAAGTTGGTATTATGGCTAAGTGACAAAATATTTATTTTGTGAGTTTAGCAATGTGAATGTTTTGTTTTGGCACAGTACATAGTTTCAGTTTTGGAGTATCACAGGATCATTATTTTAAGATTGAGATTAATATTTCTGTTTATGGTCAAATGATGATGAGGTGTAAGTGTGAACCACCAGGTGGTATTCGTGTATTAGTTGATGGGGTGTATCAGGGAGATAAGATGTTTTTCTAATGGTAGTTTTGAAGGTTGATGAATGTGTCTGCATTTCTAGAGTTCTCGGGTAGGGTTTTCCCAGATTTTAGGGCCTTTGACATACATTGAATTTTTGTAAAGGTTTAGTCGGACACGGGGAATGTCGTTAGAGAGGGTTTGTGTCTGGTCTTATGCCTGGGGTTCTGTCACAACTATCAAGAAAGCATTTTGGGTCAAGGTTGATATTAGAGTTTAAGGGCCCCTGTAGATGTAGATTGCACAGTAGTAAGTGTGGATGTACTGAATGGGAGTAAGTTTAGGTCTATGAAGAGTGGGGGGGGGGTTGTTGCCGGGGAGGGATTTAGTTGATTATTCTTACTGCAGCTTTTTGTTGGGTTATTATTGGCTTTAGGTGTGTTGCTGCAGTTGATCCCCAAGCACAAATAACATAGGGGGAGGTATGGATAAATAAGTGAGTGGTTAGTGTGAGAAGGGCATTTTGCGGCACATAGTATCGTATCTTGGAGAGGATCCAACCGTTTTGGATTACTTTTTGGTTATATGCTGGATATGGGTGCTGAAATTCAGGTTGTTGTCACGGTATAAGCCTAGGAATTTGCCCCCATTATTTCTAGTAATTAGAGTGTTGTCAATCTTAATGTTAATTTGTGCATCTCCTGCTCTGCTACCAAACATAATATAGTGGGTTTTGTCAGTGTTAAGCGTAAGTTTTTTGGGCTGTCATCCAAGTCGATATTTTTGATCAGCTCCTCATTCACATGGTGTTGAGGGTGGCAAGATTGGGTGAGAAATGACATAAGTCGTGTCATCAGAAAAGAGAAGGGTTTCAGGTGTTGGATACGTTTGGAGTCATTGATGTACATGAGGAAGAGCAGGGGACAAGGACACTTCCCTGCGGAACTCCAGATCAAGTGGCCGTGTTGCTGATGCTGTGTCTTTAATGGTGACATACTGATACCTATTAGTAATGTAAGATTTGAAAAAAGCAAGCGCATGGCCTCTTATACCGTAATCAAGTTTGTGGAGTAGGATTAGTGGTCAAACTGTGTTAAAAGCTTTTCTTAGGTCAATAAAAATTCCTAGTGGATATTCCTTATTTTCCAATGCTGTGAAAAGGGCAGATCTAGCATTTTTATGATTGCATCATTAGTGCTTTTATTTTTCCTGAATCCAAATTGGCAGGGGTTTGAGTATGTTTGAGCCGTTATAAATGAATACAGTCTCCTGTGCAAAAGGGTTTCTCGAAGATTTTGGATAGCATGGTAAGTTAGATATTGGCCTAGAGTTGTTTAAGTCTGTGGGGTCACCACCTTTATGTATTGGTGTAACCTTGCATCTTGAGTAGTTTCGGAAGGTGCTAGTCTCTAGTGACTTTTTAAAAAAGTAATGAAATAGCATGCAAAAGGACATGGCCGCTCGCTTGTACAGTAATGGTGGGACATGAGACAGATTCCCCAAGTTATTTTTAAGTGACTTTTATAATCTCGGTGATTTCCCGGGGGGCTCAGTTGGTGCAAGATAGAAGGAATTGGGGAAAATTCCCATCTAGGTAGCCCCCAGCATGGGCATTGGTATGTGGGATTCTACTGGGGGAGATTAGATCCTATGGTTGAGAGAAGTCGTTTTCTTGTTAGCTGTGTCAGTGGGATGTAGTGGTGTTTCATTGGGTTTAGTTAGGACAATATTCTTGGTTTTTCTCAGTTTGTGGGTCCCTAGAATCTGAGAGAGTGTTTTCCAGGTCTTTTTTATACCCTCCTCTATGTCTGTGAATCTACGGGAGTAGTATAGTTGTTTGGCTTTCTTTATTACTTTGGTGAGAGCTGTTTGAATAGTGTTTAAGAATATCTTTGTGTTTTAAGCCCTGTCTATATTGCTTTTCTATTGGTGTTTCATGTCAAGGATTTCAGAATGGTGCTGGTTACCCATGGGCACCAAGCGTTTGTTTGTGATCTGTTTCGTTTTTATAGGACAATGTTTTTTGTATAGTCTAAGTAATTTGGTTAAAAAAAATGTCTGTCCAGTCATAAATACCATTGGCCTTGGAGAATTCTGTAGGCCAGTCAACAGTCTCTAGGTCAGCTGTGAACTTACTTACTGAGGCCTCGTCATGGAGTCTAAATGAGAATTTTTTTGTATCAAGTGGTGGTTTCTAATGTTTGTCGGGGAGGAAGGTAGGGTAGTGGTCTGTAGTGCTATCTGTGTTTTATCCCTGATTTAAGGGGGGCTAGTATATTGGTATATGTGGTCTATTATGGTTGCACTTGTCTCAGTGAGCCTGGTTGGTTTAGTTATTGTTGGTATGAGAAGTGTGTTGTTCATATTGTTGATGAAATCAGTTACAGGTGATCATCTGTAACCCAAAGGGTTTGATGTTGAAGTCTCCAGAAAAGAGAAGGTGGTGCTTATTCATTTGTCTGTTTGTTATTAGTGACTTTAATTTCTCACTGAAATTTGGGATGTTTGTGTGAGGAAATCGGTAAATTGCACCGATTGTTATATGCGTCTTAAGGTTTTTTACAAAAAAAATTTAGCAAAATGTATTCCCAATTCATCACTAAGCAAGTGGTGAAGCCCAAGATAATTGGTTAGAGTAATAGATTGCAATACCACCCCCCAACTGGTTTGGTCTGCAGTTGTGAATTGCTGTGTATTCCTGGTAGAGGGTAGATATCTTTTTGTGTCCTGCTTAAGCCAGGTCTCAGTAAGAATAATGCAGGAGAAGGGGTCTTTAGTGATTCAAGGAGGCTAGGAGGTAATCATAGCGTTTGCCTTAAGGACCTGATGTTGTAGTTAAGTACTGATAGACTTTTAGCATTTTTTAGGATAGTGGTGGCTTGTGATGCTGTGTAATAAAGGCAGTTACTTTTCCAATAGGTTTTGATTGGGTGTCAGATTAGGAGGTTAGATCAGGGCCAACGTGATCAATCATCTTCTAGGTTTAAATTATGGTTATTTATATCCTGAGTTGTGTGTTGAGTTCTAGTATGATATCTGTAGTGGTAGGAAGTTTGGACAAGTATATAGCTAGAGTATTTTGGTCATGTAGAGTATAGTCACTACTACACATAATGAAGTTGATGTTTGTTTTATGTGTTGTTGGAAAGAAATAAAGTACAACTAGGGATAAACTAGAATATAAAAATACAAATTAAAAATAAACAAGACTCTCACTTGTAAATTTCACTAAGGTCTAATAATGACTTTTGTGGAGTCTATGTTTTGACTAGAATGAGCTATGAGGTTTAATCTAATTTAAAAATTAAAAATACAAATTAAAAATAGCATAGTCTCTCACTAGTAATTGCACGTGGTCTAATATAGTGAATTTGGTATTGACTATGTTATTGAGTTAGAATGAGCTATGGTACAATGAATTTAATCTAATAATATAAAAATACAAATTAAAAAAAAGCCCCTAGTCTCTCACTAGTAATTGAACTATGGTCTAATATAGTGAATTTGGTATTGACTATGTATTGAGCTAGAAAGGCTATAGTACAGCTAGGTTTAGTCTAATAATATAAAAAAACAAATTACAAATAGCACCCGTCTCTCACTAGTATTGCACTATGGTTTCTAGTTAGTGAATTTGGTATTGACTAGTATTGAGCTAGAATGAGCTGAGTAAAACTGTGATTAATCTAATAATATAATAAAAGGGACAAGACTCTCAATTGTAATTGCACTAAGATCTTATATAAGTTGTTTACAAGAATTAGAGTATAATTAGTTTTTAAAATTTACAGGATAAAATACACAAATTAAGGTAGCAAAAGAATAATTTAAAAAAAAAAATAAAAATAAAAATGGCCAATGACTTGGTTTAATATGTAGTAAGATGGTAGACAGGATAATATAAAAGTTGTAGTTGAAAATACTTTGTTTAAAAAAGTATGGGAAAAAAAATGGTCAATAGAAGAAGTTTACAATAAGTTTGATCAATATAGTTTAAAGTAAAATTGGGCAATAATAGGGATTTAGAATAAAATTGGGCAATTGAGTATTTTTTAAAGTGGGTAGAATTATTTAAGACAAGTTATGGTTAGTTTATAATAAAATAAGATGGAACAGTGATGTGGTAAGTTGTAAAAAGGAGATAGATTCTGTAGATATTAAACACAATTAAGACTAAAGAGGTAGAATGGTCGTTGAATACAACAATGACAATCAAAAGTAGTTGGGGTATTAGAATTTTAGGGGGCACAAATTTATGACAATATAACACTAACTGTGGACTGTGGGTATTATCTGCACTTTACTCTGATTCTGTTAGTCCAGCCTCACTTAGGAATGTTTTTAAGGTCATGTTCTGTAGAGATGAAGTATCTCTTCCCAGTGGGGTGTTTCCTAACTGCGATTTTTTTCCCTCCCTCACAAAGCACTGGTGGATTTTTTGGGGCTAGCGTAATTTTCTTAGCCCATAAAGAAGGTTTTGTCTTGTTTTGGTAAGGCACTCATTTACGTAACATCAGTTTTCATAGAAATAGATGTTTTTAGTGGTTGTTTCTTTGTAGGCTAGTTTGGAATTTAACAGCACTGTTTTTTTACCTGCTTGGTAGCCCATCAGTTTGCAATCCTTTAGGTCGTCACTACGTATGTTAAGGGGAAGGTGGGCCTTGATAAACTGTAGGGTGGTCTCCATGCAGGTCTCTTGGGTGACTGTGGCTGGGGGATGTTTTGCTGTTAACTACAACAGCGTCAGATAGTGCTGTTGGTCATTATGGGCTTGGAAGTTGGTTATGACATTGGTAAGTTGTTGGTCCCCTCTTGATCTTTCCTCTGTAAAGTTGGTAGTAAGTAGGGTGACTTGGTCTTTTAGAGTGTTGATGGTGTCTAGGGACTGGGGGTGGGTGTTGCTTTGTTGTTCTAGATGGTCTAGTTTATGTTCTAGAGCAGTGATCTTGTTGAGGTAATCTGCATTGCTAGCCTTTAGTTCCTGCATTTCTTGAGTTAGTTTGGTGATCGTTTGGTTCTGAATTTTAAGGAGTTTAGTTATTTCTGGGTCAGTGATCTTCTTGACATCAAATACTGGGAAGGAGTTTATCTTTGGGCTGTAGGGCGGCCCCTGTTTGTTGTTGTCTGTCGTGTGTTGTGGTGTGCCGGTGGGTGATGAGGGTTGTGTCCTGGCTGGCAGTACCACAAGTTTTTTTCCCCGTGTTAAATTTCTGCTCTCACCTTTGATGTTAGGAGTCCTTAGCTGGTTACTGGATCTTCTTTTATTGTTTCTGACCCTTGTCCCTTGGCTGTGGCTTCGGGTGAATAGTAGGCGATGGGTGATGGGTGAATGTTGTGGAGTATCACTTCAGTGGCAGCGGGGTAGGAGTTGGTAGTACGAGTCCTATTAGTTGGTAATTTGTGAACTTTTGGGTGATTTCTGCAGTTGCTTTATATCATTCTGGGTATCCACACATGTTAGTGTTATGCGGGTCTTGATTAGGTCATCCTGGGCTGCTGGGAACCTCAGGTAGAAGTAAAAATAGAGGACAAGGTTCCTGTTGCCATTATATCATGTGCCATTGTATCATATTGTACCATATGGTACAATTGTACTATATGGTACCATTGCACCCTATGACCCCATTGTACCTATGGTACCATTGTGTTTAAACAATAAACTGCATAATATTTTCATCATTTTGTTTACAATAAACTTGAAACAAGTTTTGTAAGTAATGTAATGATAAAAAAATTAGTGCAGGTATTGTGTTGAATACAATGAGTGTACACTTATACAATATACATTATATTGGCTTCACAGGCCACAAATGTTACTAAAAAAAGAAAAAAATTAGAAAAGAAAAGAAAAAAGCATAAAAATCGTAAAATAAAAAAATGCGATTTTGCGGAAGTCACTAATGTTGCCACCACCTGTTCATTTTGGGTCAACTTCCCGCTGCTGTATCTCGGTAAGTACTTATCAGAATTTTTTTTTCGTTTTATTACCTTCACAAAAATATTATCTTTAATTCTGTAAGAATATTTTTTTTTTTTTTTTTTTTTTTTTTTTTTTTCAAATTTCTTGGACACTGGGGCACCCCTTCAGATTTTAGCCTTGGACCCTGAAAGGGTTAAAGCAGCCCAGAGAGATAAAATACACATACAGTACACTCATTATTTACCTTAAAATATGTGTAGTCCAGACCCAGAAATAGCTAAACTCCTTACGATTCAGAACCAAACGATCACCAAACTAACTAAAGAAATGCAGGAACTAAAAGCTAGCAATGCAGATTACCTCAACAAGATCACTGCTCTAGAACATAAACTAGACACTCTGGAACAACAAAGCAACACCCACATCCAGTCCCTAGACCCCATCAACACTCTAAAAGACCAAGTCACCCTACTTACTACCAACATTACAGAGGAAAGATCAAGAGTGGACCAACAACTTGCCAATGTCATAACCAACTTCCAAGACCATAATGACCAACAACAGCAATCTGACGCTGTTGTAGTTAACAGCAAACATCTCCACCCACAGTCACCCCAAAAGACCTGCCATGGAGACCACCCTACAGCTTATCAAGGACACCTTCGGGCCCTTAACATACGTAGTGATGACCTAAAGGATTGCAAACTGATGGGCTTACCAAGCAGGTAAAAAAAACAGTGCTGTTAAAATTCCAAACTAGCCTAAAAGAAACAACCTACTAAAAACATCTATTTCTATGAAACTGATGTTTACGTCAATGAGTGCCTTACCAAAACAAGACAAAACCTTCTTTATCGGCTAAGAAAATTACGCTGTTCCCAAAAATCCAAACCCGTGCTTTGTGAGGGATGGAAAAATCGCAGTTAGGAAACAGCCCACTGGGAAGAGATACTTCATCTCTACAGAAAAATGACCTTAAAACATTCCTAAGTGAGGCTGGACTAACAGAATCAGAGTAAAGTGCAGATAATACCCACAGTCCACAGTTAGTGTTATATTGTCATAAATTTGTGCCCCCTTAAAATTCTAATACCCCAACTACTTTTGATTGTCATTGTTGTATTCAACGACCATTCTACCTCATTGTCTTAATTTGTTTAATATCTACAGAATCTATCTCCTTTTTTTACAACTTACCACATCACTGTTCCATCTTATTTTATTATAAACTAGCCATAACTTGTCCTCAATAATTCTACCTCACTTTAAGAAATACTCAATTGCCCAATTTTATTCTAAAATCCCTATTATTGCCCAATTTTGTTTTAAAAACTATATGATCAAACTTATTGTAAACTTCTTTTTATTGACCATTTTATTCTATACTTTTTTAAAACTAGTATTTTCAACTACAACTTTTATATTATCCTGTCTACCTTCTTACTAGCATATTATAACCAAGTCATTGCCATTTTTATTTTTATCATTTTTTTTTTATTACTATTCTTTTGCTACCTTAACTTGTGTATTTTATCCTGTCAATTTAAATCTTATTATACTTATTTCTTGTAAACAACTTATATATAAGACCTTAGGCAATTACAACTGAGAGTCTTGTGCCTTTTTTTTATATTATTAGATTAAAACTCAGGGGGTACTATTGTCATTCCTTAATTCATTATATTAGACCATAGTTGCAATTTCTAGTGAGAGAACTGGTGCTAATTTTTAATTGTATTTTATTTATTAGATTAATTCTAGTTGGAATATGCTCATTTCTAGCTCTAACTTTGACTCCACAAAAGTCATTATTTTTGACCTTTGTGCAATTACATAAGTGAGAGTCTTGTTCTATTTTAAATTTGTAATTTTTATATTACTAGTTTATACATAGTTGTACTTTTGTTCATTCCAGCACAACAATAGCCAACATTCAACTTCATTTGTGTAGTAGTTGACTATTCTCTCTATATGACCAAATTACTTCTAGCTATATTACTTATCCAAACTTCCCACCCATACAGATTCTGTACTAGAACTCAAACACACAACTCAGGATTATAAACAACCGTTAAATTTAAACCTTGAAGTTGATTGATCACGTTGACCCTCGATCTAAACCCTCCCTATCTGACACACAATCAAACATTTGGAAAGTAACTGCCTTTATTACACAGCAACACAAGCCACCACTATCCTAAACAATGCTAAAAGTCTATCAGTACTTAAACTACAACAATCAGGTCTTTAAGCTAACTATATGATGATCATTGCACTCCTTGATATCACTAAAGACACCCTTCTCCGGCATTATTCTTACTGTTAGACCTGGCTTCTTAAGCTGGACACAATTGAATCTGCCCTCTACAGGCTACACAGCAATTCACTACTGCTGTCCAAACCATAGTGGCGGGTGGTACTGGCATCTAACAGTTATCTTTTCTTAGCACCACTTCTTGCTTTAGTGATGAATATGGGGGAATACATTTTTGCTAATTTTACTGTAAAAAACTTTTGACCCTATAACAATCGGTGCCATTACCGGTTTACCTCACACAAAAATCCCTAAAATTTTCAGATGAGAAATTATATGTCACTAATTACAAACAGACAACTTGAAATAAGCCCACTTCTCTTGCTGGTGACTTCAACATCAAAACCTTGGCTTATAGATGATTCAGCCTGTAACTGATTAATCAACAATATGAACAACACACTTCTCCTTACAACACTAACTAAACCAACCAGGTCAGGAGACAAGTGCAACCATAATAGACCACATATGGACCAATTAACTTTCCCCCCTTAAATCAGGGATATCACAGATAGCACTACCAGACAACTACCTACCTTCCTCCTGACATTACATTAGTAAACCACCACTTGAATTCAACAAAGTCTCATTTTAGACTCCTGACGAGGCATCTATAAGGAGTTCCCCACAGTGACTAGAGATTGGGGGTTTGATCTGGGCCTACAGATTTCTACAGGCCAATGGTTATTGATGACTGGACAGACATTTTTCTTAACAAATTACGATAGACTATACAACAAAAACTTTGTCCTTTAAAACGGGAACAGATCACAAAAACAAACGGCTGTTGCCCATGGTATCCTGTCCATTCTGAAATCCATTGATAAGAAACACCAATATGAAAAAGCATATAGACAGGCTTAATTACACAAAGAATTCTTAAACCTTTTCATCAGTTCTCACCAAAAGTGATAAAGAAAGCAAAACAAATATTCTACTCCATTAGATTCACAGGACACTAGAGGAGATAAAAAAGACCTGGAAAACCACTCTCTCAGGATTTAGGGACCCACAAACTGAAAAAAAAAAACAAGATTATTGTTCCTAACTTAACTAATGAAACACCACTACATCACCACTGTCACAGCTAACAAGATAAAACGACTTCTTCTCAACCATAGGATCCTAACCTCGTTAATACATTCCCACTTTACCAATTGCCCATGCCGGGGACGACCTAGTTGATGGGAATTTCCCTAATCATTCTATCTTGACAATACTGAGCCCTCAGAAGTCACGAGATTATAAAGTCACTTAAAATACAATCAGGGGAATCTGTATAATCTGCCCTACCTTTACTGTACAAGCGAGAGGCCCAAATCCTTTCAGCTATTTATTACTCTTTAACAGTCACTAGAACCTAGCACCTTCCGTAACTACTCAAGATGGGGCAAAGGGTTACACCAATACTTAAAGGAGGTGACCTACAGACTTAAAACAACTATAGGCATTCAAACTTACCATTGTCTATCCAAAATCTTTGAGAAACTCGTGCGCAGGAGACTATATTCATTTATAACAACAGAAAACATACTCAACCCCAGCCAATTTGGATTCAGGAAAACAAAAGCACTAATGATGCAATCATAAAAATGCTAGATCTGCTTTACACAGCATTGGAAAATAAGGAATATCCACTAGGAATTTTTATTGGCCTAAGAAAAGCTTTTGACACAGTAGACCACGACATCCTACTCCACAAACTTGACCATTACGGTATAAGAGGCCATGCGCTTGCTTATTTCAAATCTTACCTTACTAATAGGTATCAGTATGTCACCATTAAAGACACAGCATCAACAACACGGCCACTTGATACTGGAGTTCCGCAGGGAAGTGTCCTTGGTCCCCTGCTCTTCCTCATATACATCAATGATCTTCCAAACGTATCCCAACACCTGAAACCCATTCTCTTTGCTGACGACACGACTTATGTCATCTTGCCACCCTCAACACCATTTTTAACGAGGAGCTGATCAAAATATCGACTTGGATGACAGCCAATAAACTTATGCTTAACACTGACAAAACCTACTACAGCAGGGCCCCACTTATACAGCAGGTTAGGTTCCAGGCTACCGCCATAAAGCGGAAACCGCCGTAAAGTGGAAACCGCCGTCAAGTGAAACACCCTTTTTTTCCACTTATAAATGCATACAAACGCTAGATAACAAGTTTACACTAACATATATTAAGTTAGGAATAGAACCAGGCATCGAAAAAACAATAAAAAATTACAATACACACATAGTGCACTCATTACTTACCTTAAAATATTTATAGTCTTAATCTAGGGTGAGACAAGTAGTATTTATTGTAAGAAATCAGTGTGGTATGTATGGTAATCAGCCAGGCTACCTTACCAGGCACCCCACCCACACTTACTATTCTATGATATTTAAGCATCCCAGAGTGATAAAATGTATATACAGTTCACTCATTACTTACCTTAAAATATAGGTGAGATGAGTAGTATTTATGTAAAAAATCAAGTGTGGTATGTATGGTAGTCAGCCGGGCTACCATACCAGGCCAACCCACCCACACATATATTCTATGATATTTAAGCATCCCAGAGCGATTAAAATGTATATACAGTTCACTCATTACTTACCTTAAAATATTTGTAGTCTTAATGTAGGGTCAGGAGTAAGTAAATGAGATAAAACGAATAAATGAGAGAGAGAAAGAATGAGTGCATGAGAGAGTACAGGCGCAGAGTTATGTAAACAAACCAGCGAAGGTAAGTTTTGTAAACGAAGTGTACACGTCTGGTTTGTGTACAAGTTACATTGTGTACAGGTTGTCTCTACATTGATATGTGAGAATTAATAAAGAAGAACACTCCCATTCTCCCCTTACTTGTCCTTTAAATAGCACAATTTGGTAACACTTGCAAGATCACTCCTATCATGTACGACTGCTTTAAAGATAGACCAAAACTCCTCCCAGTTTTCTCCCCGGATTAAACACAGGCATGCATAATTCTGGAGTTTTGGTAGACACCTCTGATTTTCCTTACTAGGTTGACCAACAACATTGTTTACACCCTTTACCTTCTCCAAAGCCTTAGTTTTGCAGGACACAATGTTGTCCTCCACTTCATAATATTGATCCAGCAGCCGCTCCCTTTCAGCATCATCTGCACCAATTCACAGAAGATCACTTTCACAGTCCTTATACCACAATCTATATGACTCATATCTATTTTCTAAGGCATCTAGGTGTAGCTTTAATTCATCAGGGTTTACCGTTTCTTGTCTCATTAACTCCCATACACTTGTTGTATGATTTAGTAACATGACCTTCGAGCTTGTAGTGACGCTTTCTTTGCTTTGGCATCCATGGACTTACCAGCCGCACTAACTTCCTCAGACCCAGCCATGGTTAGGGAATTAATAATCACAATTATACAACTTAAGTAGACACCTTGTGAGAGTAATTCTTGCACTTTACTCTTGTATAAATCCTAGCCACCCATGTGCTAGTAATTAATTGGGCTAATTATCATCCACCACACGACCGATTAAATTTGTGTACCCTATACCCACTTTCTTCAATCAGTCACTTAATTTATTTTAGTAATTAATTCAATTAATTTTTCACTGTCTGCATCCGGTTCAGGAAGGACCAGCGGGCCAGATATGGAAAATTTTATAGGAGTGATTACCTTTATGTACCTCAACCTTATATACATACAAGTCATCTCATTGGGAGACAACCATATTGTTTACCGTAGTCACCCGTGTAGACTGTGAGAAAAATTAACCCCCCGGGTGTTTTGGGGCTTGAACTTTTCAACAGTCACAAAAAAATTCATAACAGTCACAGAATAAATTAAGTCACAAAACAAATTAAAAGTAATAATAATAATAATAATAATTATAATAATAGTTTTTTATGAGCAGGATACATAGTTGTACAATGGTATTATCAGTAGTTGGGTGTACAGTAGGGCCCCCACTTTTTACAGCGGAGTTAGTTTCCAGGCTGTCGCCTGGAAAGCAGACATCGCCGGCAGAAGGCAGACGCCATTTTTTTCCATTTATAAATGCATTATTAAATGCCAGACAACAAGTTACACTAAATTATATTAAGTTAGTATAGAACTAGGCATTAAAAACACACTAAAGTAAACTACATTTCACAGTCACATTTATTACTTATCTTTATAAGTATTTGAAAACTTTAAGGTAGGGTGTGAGGTGGTAGTACAGGCCCGCATATCACAAATCCGGCAATCAGTTATTCGGTTCCTTCAGTTATTCATCACTAATTTTGGCTTGATAATTTCAAATTATTTCCAGGGTTGCCACACCAACCCTGCTGGTACTGTTGGTGGTGTACTTGCTTGCAATGTCATTCCTATTTTCTTTTTCTCCATTTATTGTTTTTTTAACCTGCTTACTTTTAGACATAGCCATTTGTTCAATGAATAAAAGAAATTGCTTCTCCATTATGTTAAAGCACCTTACACAGACATTATCCATTAAAGATAAGGTGGCTTTTGAGCCACTGTCTCGGTAGTGCCATGAGCTGCAGTCTCATTGATGCTGGCAGAATTAGGCTTTATCATTACACTAATACAACACTAAAGCTTATTTGCCTATCACAGTTTATCTAAATATGACATAAATAAACAATTTAAATAACATAAAACATGTTAAATACCTCCAAGAATTGAATAATATTTCGGCATAATACGAGCAGTTCGATGAGGAATGAAGAGGACATGTATAACAATACCATTCCTCCTTTCTCTATCTTGGGGCTTATATTAGAGAAAACGGAGTATAGACACATGGCTCTTTCAATTCAATTCAAGTTATTTCTCTACCATAAGCGTTACAATGGGGGTGTTTACAGGTTTTGGATATTGTTGTGGTTTACATGTTATGGAAATACTAATTTACAGAGGGGGGCCACTAGGCACCTAGCCATGGCTAGGCTTTTTGGGCAGACTTAGATTAATTCTTAACATTAAATCCTTACAGATTATGTGATTAAGGCTAAGTGACTACATCATAAATTGTCTGAGTTTAGGCTATGTGAATGCTTTTGTTTTTGGCACAATACAAAAGTGTCTATATTGGAGTTTTCATAGGCAAACATTGTAAGACTAGTTCAGGATTTATTAATTTTAAGATTAAGATGAGTTATTTCTGGGTTTATAGTCAGGTGGTTATCATGTAGTTAGTTGTCGGCGGGTATCAAGGGAGATAAAATGTTTTCTAAATGTGCCGTTTTTTGAAAGTGATGAATGTTATCTGCAGATCTAGATGCGTTTTCTCAGGTAGGTTTGTTCCAGATTTTACAAGGGTCCTTTGAAAATACACTGATTTTTGTAAAGGTTTAGTCGACACGGGGGAATGTCATCGAGATGTTTTGTGTTGTGTTATGCCTGTGGATCCTGTCACAAAATATCAAGAAAGCATTTAGTCAAGGTTACTAATGGAATTTAGGTCCCTGTAGTCTATAGATTGCACAGTAGAGAGGTAGTGTGGAATTTCTGAAACAGGGAGTAAGTTTGACCTATGAAGAGTGGGGGGGTAGTGTTGCCAGGGATGGGATTTAGTGATTATTTTACTGCGGCTTTTTGTTGGGTTTATATGCTTTGAGGTGTGTTGCTGCAGTTGAACCCAAGCACAGATAGCATAGGTGAGGTATGGATATTAATATATGTGAATGCTATAGTGTGAGAAGGCACTGTTTGCGGCACTTAGTATCGTATCTTGGAGAGGATCCCCACGTTTTGGATACTTTTTTTGTTATGAATTGGATATGGGTGCTGAAATTTAGTTGTGTCGAGGTATAGACCAAGAATTTGCCCTCATTATGTCTTGGCAATTAGAGTGTTGTCGATCTTAATGGTTAAAGTTGCGAAAAACACTGCTCATGCCTACCAAACATATCTATAGTAGGGTTTCTGCACTGTTAGTGTAAAGTTTATTGGCTGTCATCCAAGTTGATTTTTTGTTTTGAGAGCGGGCTCACCCCCTCCGTAAACATGGTGTTGAAGGGTGGCAAGATTAGGGGGGTGAGATGACATAAGTCATGTCGTCAGGCAAAGAGAAGGGTTTCAGGTGTTGGGTTTGTTTTTGGAACGATCATTGATGTATACTGAGGAAGAGCGGGGTCCAAGGGACACTTCCCTGCGAATCAGTATGAAGTGGCCGTATTGATGAGGCTGTGTCTTTATTGGTGACCATACTGATACTAATTAGAAAGGAAGATTTAAATAATAATGCAAAGCACATTGGCTCTTATACCTTGATGGTCAAGTTTGTGGAGTAGGATCCTGGTCTACTGTTGTCAATCGCTTTCTGTAGGGTCAATCAAAAAAATTCCAGCGGATATTCCTTATTTTCCAATGCTGTGGGTAAAGCAGGTCTAGCATTTTTTAATGCCCATCACTTAGTGCTTTTAATTTTTCTACTGAATCCAAATTGCAGGGGTTGAGTATGTTTTGTGAAGTTTATTAAATGAATATAGGTCTCCTTTGCATGGTTTCTCGTGATATACACTCGTACGCACCATAACCTGAAACAAAAAAAGTTATTTCTCCCCCCTATATAGATTATTACACCATCGCAGCATATGTTGTGAGACTGGATACCCATAAAGAGTCACGACAACATGGCATATTACTTGATTTTTGGTAAAATACTCGTTCCCACCCTGGGTAGAAGACAGAAACATTAGGTGTGTTTTCTTTACACTGTATGTTGTCTGTGTGCACCCATCAGTAAATGGGTACCGGGTGTTAGCCACTGGTCTTATTGTGGGTGTTAAACCCTGGGACACAGGAACCTAATTTTCTTGAAAAATACTCTGCATCACAACCAGTTTGCACGATCGCAAGTGCATAGAGAAATTGATTAGGATGGAGCGATATGAGAACGTTCAAATCGAGAGATGTCAAGCAATCGATGAGCCTTTTCAAATTACTTGTTCTCTCTAGGCTGGAAATACTGCTGTCTGTACATTAACATCTCTATTCAAAGCACGGTGAAATTGGAGCTCTTACCAGAAGGTGTTCAGAGAATCCTTTACTGCACTGTATAGTTCTTCATGGCACCTTAACTACTGGGAATGTTGGAAGCACTTGACTTGTACTCCGTTTTGAATGCAGGAGGGAGAGAGTATCTAAATCTACCTTGGAAAAATCCTGGAAGGAATGGTCCCAAAATCTGCCACCACAGAAATCACTCCCTACGAAAGTAAAAGACTGGGCAGGTGATGCAAAAATGCCTCCAATTAAAAGTAGGGGTGCTGCCATTTTTACCTAAGGGAATAACACCATAAGTGTCTGGGGCCAAGACTGTTCAACAGCCTCCCATCAAGCATTAGGGGAATTGCAATAAACCCCTGGCTGCCCTCAAGAGAGAGCTGGACAGATCCTATAAGTCATGCCATATCAGCCGGGGCTGTGGCCTCGTTTTTGTTGCGACTGAGTGCGGCAGCAGGAACAGCATGGTTGATCAGCCCTGATCCACCGGCGAGGACTGGTCATTGCGACCGCGTGCCGCGGGGATATGATACCCCGGTATGACCTCCGGTATAACAAGCGGCTTTTCCTGAATATAGTAGTATGTCACTGATGTCAGCTATGTCTGTATCCCATGTAACTTTACGTGTAGTAAATAAAGATATTTTATATATTTGTCAGTTTGTTGGGTTATCATTATCGCAAACATAGGGCACATGTATGATGGAAAGCATATTATTAATGTTACACCAAAATATTAAAGAAATCAAGACCGTTAAATAGCGGACGTGTTCACTTCTCAGACATTAGCGGGCCGCCTAGAGGTATATTTTTGTATGGTTTTATGGTTGTATTCTCATTTTTTCGGTTACTCAGTTCATAGAATGAAAGATATATTACAGAAATTAGATATGATTTTGATTGCTGTCATGACAAAAGTACCTTGATAATTGCACATCCAGTAGCGGGGGATAATGTTTCTGTTCTTTGCAAATCTCAAGAGTAAAAAATGACATCACTGTCCAAACCTGTCCACCTGCCTGTCCGTAATATTCCCAATATTGACGTCTAAGAAATGGGTTGTCATTATTTACACAATTACATGTATTACAATAATGCAGCAGTCTGCTAACAGTTAAATCTTCTATTTTTTTGTGAATTAAACATTCCAAAATGGTAAGCAAGAGTAATATAAGAGGGCTGTAGCCATGATTTTTAACCCTTTGACTGTTGCGGTCGTATATATACGTCATGGAGATTACCGCTGTTTTGACGTATCTATTCGCATAAATTCTACATGCTTCAAATCAAGCGGGAGAGGGTGGTAGGCCTACACGAGGGAGAGAAGCAGAGAGAAAGGGTCCAGTGGTCGGTGTGACCTGTGAAAAAAAAATCTGGGACTCAGCGGTTATGATTGTGGGAACGTCATCTTGTAGTCATTTTCACCATGCCTCGCGGTAAGCAAGTTTCCTCAACTCCTGGCTGATTGGGGTCTTTTGTTCCCAAAGTGATAGCTCAAACAGTGAATGATAGTGTCAGTTGAAAGTGAATTCCCTGGTTGTGAAAGCGGGTGGTTGTGTATGTGACCGAGGAGAAAATTACAAGCGAATAACATTAATAGTGATGAAAACCCAGGAGACCCACAACCTTCCACCTCTGGGTGCTGGGGCCGGCTCGTTCATGTCACCTGTAACCAGGACGAAAGAGGAAAACTATGTGCCCATGTGCACAAGACTCAGATGTGAGCAGTGCAAGTGATAGTGATAGTGATTTCAAGGTTATTGAAAGCAGTTCAGTTCTGACAGATGAGGCGTGAATATCCACAGTGTGTAGCGGCAGTATATACACGTCGCATGCGGTCTGTAGTGTGCCATATGCTCTTCCAAGAGGAAGGAGGTACTTTCTGGGCACATCCCGTGGCCTATACCACGTCCTGGATAGTGAAGATGACGATATTGTTACGATGGGTGATAAATGATGTGAGCTGAGCAGCAGAAGATGGTGGTCGTTAGTGATTGTTTAGCATGAGTCCATGTCGACACCAGCAGTGGGCCACACTACTACCCGTTGCTGCTGATTCTGCAACAAAACTCACAAACCAGCTCCCAGACCCCACATTCCCACAACCACTCAACCTTGCACAACACACCCACATTACAATATCCAGAAACGCACAGCTGACACATCTGGCGATTCGGCAGCAAGATTGACGGTTTGTTCTCACAATCCCATTGACTTTTGAATGGGAGGACAAGTGGGATTACTGGCCATTCATGTACACTTGGAACAATCCCCACCTGAACTGGAATGCTTTCAGTTGTTCTTTGATGAACCCTGATGGACATTATTGTCAGGGGGAAAGCAATACATACATGAGTACACCATGGACACACAAAATCCTCTATTCTGTCACAAGATCACGCCCATACACCAGTGGAAGGGACACAACCTGTGGCAGAGATGTATTCTGGTTCTTGCACAATAATGCTTAGCCACATGTGTATCAAGCATTAGTGTCCAACACATACTGGGGCGGACAGGACTGCTGATTTTCAACCCCAGCTTCGTGAATTATACAGTGAATGATTTGTATTACCGTACGTATGTTAACCACTCTTTCAGACAAAACCAGGCTGACAGAAGCGACAGTTATATATCTAGATCAGACCGTGTTGTTCATGTACATGACAAAGTGCTGTATGTATTTTCTATCCCTTGTAAGGAAGCTTGTTATTTGACGAGTCTTTGATTTGTTCAAAGGAAAGACTTCTAATCCAAAACTGCGTCTGGTTTTGGATATAATTGGTGTACAACTGGCGGTTGTAAAACAATGGAAGGATACCAGGAAGGTACTGGGTATCTTCGGTGATGTGGGTTAGACAATGATGGAGCCATATCTTGGTAAGGGGCGTATTTTATTTTACTGACAACTGGTACACAGAAGCCCCTATTACTCAGTGATGTCTTGCGACGGTGACAACATGAATGTGTGTGTGGGCACAAGTGCGTGTAGAAATCGTAAACATATATGCCTAGGTCGATGCTGGCAGTCTTAGAGGTGAACGTGAGGTGTTTCTTGCTGCCAGATGAAAATCATGGCATTTCGGTAGATTGACCAAACGTGATGTACACTGCTGACATCAGGTCACCGACACGAAATGGTAGACATGGCAAGCAGAATAGAGAGACCATGAACCCATTGTAAAACCTGCAGCTGTGATGAATTCAACCTCAATTTGCGCTTATAGTGGACAAATGTGACATGCAGGAGAGAGGTTTGCTGACTGTGAGTTCGCAAGAGTTTTAAGTGGTACATAAAAAATGTTTTTCAATACTTGCACTTTTCCATGTGATGCTTATATTATGTAGAAGTTTTTTTGAAGACCAAGAAAGAAACCCTAAATATGGTGATGAATTTTGTTTGTCAGTCATCAGACAACATAATATTTCAAGTACCAAGAAACAGCACCTGCAATAGACCCGCGCCCAGACGAAATTATCAACACATGTCCTCTCGTTGAGCCTGGTGATCACTACCCCATACCATACTGCCTTGCTTACTACTGCCAAGGAAAAATGCTCAAAAGAGGTGTTTTGTCTGTGGACATCCTCACCAAAAACGCCCACAACAAGCGAGTCGAGAAGAGACACTGCGTTTTATGTGGAGGAGGTGTAAGGACACCATTGTGCTTATACCCATGTTTCAAAGAACTTCCACAAGCTTTCCGCACTTCTAGAAAAGTGTCAGTGATTGTAAATATGTATATATATTATAAAACAAATCGTAATAACATTTGTTTACATTGTTGTAACATGTTTTAGCAACATTACAATGATACGAGTGTTGTTTGCTTATAATTGTGTTACATTCAAAGAGTGTATATTTTGAACATTGCACAATAATTTGGTCTCACAGGCCACAAAGTATGTGTGAAAAAATAAAATAGTGAAAAAAAAACACAGAAACATCGAATAGAAGTAAATCAAGTTAACGGTCTGGGTGTGAGCGGCAGTCGCCGCTGTTGCCGCTCGCAGATCAATTTCAGCAAACTTCAGGACTCGATGTCTCGGTAAGTACTGATGGGAATTTTTTTTTTTTGGGACTAAAACAATCAGAAAAATAATCTTAACATTTTCATAAGAAAAAATAATTTTTTTTTCGAATATTTTGCGACACCAGGAGACACTTCAGGATTGGGCCCTTTGACAGTCAAAGGGTTAATGAACAGAGAAAATGTTATTTTAGTGCCAGGAATGTCTGCATTGTTTATTCTGGACCCTGTTTTGAAATTGGCATCTGTTGAAATTTGTGTGAAATTGGCCAAACTGCCAATTTCTGACCACTTTATTGGGTAGTTGAAATAAGTGAATGGGCGGTTTCTTGTACTCGGTTGACAGACTAGAAGAAGTAAATAAGTTTATCCAGGTATACACAAATACAGTTACATAGATTATCATACATAGCAGTGTATATATAGAGAACCTAGGATAACCCAGAAAAGTCAGACAAAGTGACTTATTTCCAGTACCTGGCTTAGGCTTGCCATATGTGGAAATTTATTTGGTCCCTAAAGTTCCACAGGACCGATCCGACATGGCCGTAATGAAACGGCTGAGCTGGGTGGCCCTTAAACTCACCCAAACAAAAGGCGTTCTCCCTAATCATAAACACATTTCTCTCCCCAGGGGGTGGCGTGGATGGTAGGCACTTATTTATTTATAGATTTACCCTTCAGGGAAGGAGTAGGTAGTTTTACTGTTAGTGCACTAATATTAGGTTTACTAAGGCAACTGCAGATAATAATGTAGACCTAAGACCTTAACATAGGTAGTAATAGGCCGATAATGTAGCCAAACACTAGGATAAGTTAGCTAGGGAGAACTGGCAGCCCTAGTTTGAACGAAGAGATGAGGGTCTGGAAGAGAGACCAGCTCGTTCTTCTTAAGACAGACACCAACTGGACAAGACGTGCCGTGATCAGCAGACGGTGCCCCCCACATGTCTTCACATTTGAGACCTGGGGAAATCTGGTAGAGGCACCTCGATGTACCGTAGATGACCTCCATCAGGCCCATACAGTAAGACAAGACCTCCACTTTATCTCGTAGATTTCTGGCCAGTGTCTGGGGAGAATTGTGAGTGAGTTTGATCTGTGGGCCCGTTGTGCAACAGGCAGTGCATGCCCAGTTAAGTACCAGTGTCTCAAGGCAGTCTGGAAGCTAGTGTCTGTGTCTGCATAGTTATACTAGAGGATACATACCCTCTTGGATATAGGAATTTCTGAGGTGCGGGCAGGACACTAAAAACCTTTGAATATTGCGGGAAATTAGCTCCCGGTTGCACAGGTTTCTGGGGAAATCAAAAGGGGCTAAGGCTAAGTTTGGGAATTTAAAGATCGGATATATACTGCAACACCAAGAAAGTTGTCCTTTATCTGCTTTCAGGCGATTTTTTCTTGCAACATAAAATATTTTTAAAAAACTTCTTAACCCCATTTGAGGCTGAGGTCCCCCCTCAGAGTCGTGTCAAAAGATTTTGCCGGGTAGGCGACTCAGTTGGAGGCGTCCAGACAAATTTTCCAAAATGGTCCTTCGAACGGATGTGGAATAGCAGGTTAAGCTATCATGTAGGCCAAGTTAGGAACCAGTTTAACAAAATTAGGTTAAGTTACACCCCTAGGCCCAGATTTTACACAGGGCAGGCCAAGTGACTAACACAGAAGTTGTTATTTGCGAATTTAAGGCAGGCCAGGTAATAGAGAAGCTTTTGAATTTAAAATTTTTTACAGTGATTTCAAAGTAATCCAGAGTAGGAGCGTTGTGTGTTAATTACTTACGGGATTTGCAAGGTAGCCAAGTTTGGGTTCTTGTGGGAAAATTTCAACAGTTATAGTACCCAGGACAGATTTAACCTGTTATTATTTTCAGGGATTTCTAAAGCCCCGGGTTTTAAACTATAAAACATAGCTAGGTTTGGATTTTTCCTTAACCAACCATCCCGTAGACAGAGAAATGGCATTAGGCCCCAAACTTTTACATACTTATTCATTTACGTTTACAAGTTGAATTTTGTTGAATTTTTTTGTGTTAACCCAAAGGGTTTTAATTGTATACTGCACTTTTTATTGGTGATTTTCATTTTCTTTGATTCTTTTAATGTGGGATTTGTGAAATTTTACCTGGGGCAGGTTAAGTTGTAATTTTTTTGACATTTTTCAGGGAAAATGCTAGGTTAAACTTTCACATCGATACACATTTTTATTGGGGTTTGAGAGAACAGTGTACTTTTTTGATTCGAGTAGAGTCAATAAATAAAGGGAGTGTCAAGTTGTTTAGAACCTTGAGACTCGTTCATTTTCACCTAATACCCTTTATGCTGTGGGGGGGGCTAATTAAGTAAAAATTAGTACCGTGATCTTAACAAACCGCAACTATGGGAGGTGAAGATGTATATGGGGAGTTTTTGACCGTGGATTATTAAGAAAAACTCAGAGGGTGGTTTACGTTAATTTCAGACAAGGTGGAGGCGCCCCCTTTCGCCGTACTATCTCTCTCCTCCCCTCGTAACACTGACTGACTGCCGCCCACAGACCCCTTGTAGAGGGGCTTTGAATAATGCCAGGGCAGCACAATATGAATATACGTACTCGGGGAGGAGGTGGTCGTGAGTCAAAATGGGGACAGTGGTTACTGGTAACTGGTTATATACTGAGAGCTCGGCGATGTAAAGTAGTGTCCCGAAATACAAATAATACAAACTGGTGGAGGGTTTGGCTTGGGGTGATTCATACAATGTTAAAGTACACAAAAATTAAACATTATAAATACATAAGTAGAACATTGGAAAGGAAGCTTTGTAAATGAAACTGTAATGAATACAAGGGATAAATAGCACAACTTAAAACTCAACAAAAGAAAAATCGAACTCAACGTTGAGATTTCACAATGAAAAGGGTAAAAAAAAATTTATCGATCGATCTGTATTCATGTGATCTACGGATTCTGGGAAGGAATTATAAAAGAAAGAGTGTTTACAGAAAGGCGATTCGGTGCACTCAAAACTGACTGTTACTCTCAGAAAGCGGAGAGAAAATG
>NC_069449.1:37490604-37507398 GCF_026875155.1 Cherax quadricarinatus | reverse complement strand
CAGGGGAGATAAGATGTTTTCTAACTGTTTTTTTTGAAAGTGATGAATGTGTCTGCAGTTCTAGAGTTTTCAGGTAGGGTGTTCCAGATTTTAGGTCCTTTGAAATACACTGAATTTTTGTAAAGGTTTAGTCGAACACGGGGAATGTCATAGAGATGTTTGTGTCTGGTGTTATGCCTGTGGATCCTGTCACAACTATCAAGAAAGCATTTTAGGTCAAGGTTAATATTGGAATTTAAGGTCCTGTAGATATAGATTGCACAGTAGTAAGTGTGGATTTTCTGAACAGGGAGTAAGTTTAGACCTATGAAGAGTGGGGGGGTGTGTTGCCAGGGATGGGATTTAGTGATTATTCTTACTGCGGCTTTTTGTTGGGTTATTATTGGCTTTAGGTGTGTTGCTGCAGTTGAACCCCAAGCACAGATAGCATAGGTGAGGTATGGATATATAAGTGAATGGTATAGTGTGAGAAGGGCAGTTTGCGGCACATAGTATCGTATCTTGGAGAGGATCCCCACCGTTTTGGATACTTTTTTTGTTATGCATTGGATATGGGTGCTGAAATTTAGGTTGTTGTCGAGGTATAGACCAAGGAATTTGCCCTCATTATGTCTGGCAATTAGAGTGTTGTCGATCTTAATGTTAAGTTGCGCAACACCTGCTCTGCTACCAAACATAATATAGTAGGTTTTGCCACTGTTAAGTGTAAGTTTATTGGCTGTCATCCAAGTTGATATTTTGAGCAGCTCCTCGTTAACAATGGTGTTGAGGGTGGCAAGATTAGGGTGGGAGATGACATAAGTCATGTCGTCAGCAAAGAGAATGGGTTTCAGGTGTTGGGATATGTTTGGAAGATCATTGATGTAAATGAGGAAGAGCAGGGGTCCAAGGACACTTCCCTGCAGAACTCCAGTATGAAGTGGCCGTATTGATGAGGCTGTGTCTTTATTGGTGACATACTGATACCTATTAGAAAGGAAGGATTTAAAATATGCAAGCACATGGCTTCTTATACCATAGTGGTCAAATTTGTGGAGTAGGATGCCGTGGTCTACTGTGTCAAACGCTTTTCTTAGGTCAATAAAAATTCCAGCGGATATTCCTTATTTTCCAATGCTGTGTAAAGCAGGTCTAGCATTTTTATAATTGCATCATTAGTGCTTTTATTTTTCCTGAATCCAAATTGGCAGGGGTTGAGTATGTTTTGTGACATTATAAATGAATATAGTCTCCTGTGCATGAGTTTCTCGTGATATACACTCGTACTGCACCATAAACCTGAAACAAAAAAGTTATTTTCTCTATATAGATTATTACACATAGCAGCATATGTGTAGAGAACCTACGATAACCCATAAAAGTCAGACAACATGGCATGTATGATTTTTGGTAAATACTCGATTCCCACCCTGGGTAGAAACATTAGGTGTGTTTCTTTACACCTGTTGTCTGTGTTCACCCATCAGTAAATGGGTACCTGGGTGTTAGCCGACTGGTGTGGGTGTTATCCTGGGACACAGACCTAATTTTCTTGAAATACTCTGCATCACAACAGTGCCACGATCGCAAGTGCAAAGAAAATGATAGGATGGAAAATTGAGAACGTTCAAAACGAGAGATGTCAAGCCAATGATGATCCTTTTCCAAATTACTTGTTCTTCTAGGCTGGAATACTGCTGTACATTAACATCTCCATTCAAAGCAGGTGAAATTGCAGATCTACAGAGTGTACAGAGATCCTTTACTGCACGTATAAGTTCTATCAAGCACCTTAACTACTGGGAATGCTTGGAAGCACTTGACTTGTACTCGTTGAAATGCAGGAGGGAGAGATGTATCATAATCTACACTTGGAAAATCCTGGAAGGAATGGTCCCAAATCTGCACACAGAAATCACTCCCTACGAAAGTAAAAGACTGGGCAGGTGATGCAAAATGCCTCCAATTAAAAGTAGGGGTGCCATTGGTACACTAAGGGAAAACACCATAAGTGTCTGGGGCCCAAGACTGTTCAACAGCCTCCCATCAAGCATTAGGGGAATTGCCAATAAACCCCTGGCTGCCTTCAAGAGAGAGCTGGACAGATACCTAAAGTCAGTGCCATATCAGCCGGGCTGTGGCTTGTATGTTGGACTGAGTGCGGCCATCAGTAACAGCCTGGTTGATCAGGCCCTGATCCACCAGGAGGCCTGGTCATGGACCGGGCCGCGGGGATGACCTCCAGGTATAACAAGCGGCTTTCTATATAGTAGTATGTCACTGATGTCAGCTATGTCTGTATCCCATGTACATTTACGTGTAGTAAATAAAGATATTATATTATTATTTTGTCAGTTTGTTGGGTTATCTTATTGAAACATAGGCAATGTATGATGGAAAGATACTTCTTAATGTACACCAAAAATTAAAGAAATCAGACCGTAAATAGCGGAGTTCACTTCTCAGACATTAGCGGCCGCCTAGTGGTGTATTTTTGTATGGTTTTTATGGTTGTATTCTCATTTTTTCGGTCTCATTTCATAGAATGAAAGATATATTACAGAAATAGATATGATTTTGATTGCTGTCATGACGAAAAGTACCTTGAAATTGCACTCACAGTAGCGGAAATGTTCTGTTCTTTAGCAAATCTCAAGAGTAAACAAATGACATCACTGTCCAATACCTGTCCACCTGCCAGTCCAAATTCCAATATGACGTCAAGAATGGGTTGACATTATTTACACAATTACATGTATTACAATAATGCAGCAGTCTGCATAACAGTAAATCTTCTATTTTTTTGTGAATAAAAATTCCAAATGGTAAGCAAGAGTAATATAAGAGGGGCCTGTAGCCATGATTAACCCTTTGACTGTTGCGGTCGTATATATACGTCATGGGAGATACCGTGTTTGACGTATCTATACGCATAAATTCTAGCAGCTACAAATCAAGCGGGAGAGGGCTGGTAGGCCTACACGAGAGAGAATGGGTCTCAGTGGTCGGTGTGCACCCTGTGAAAAAAATCTGGGACTCAGCGGTGCATTGTGGGAACGTCATCTTGGTAGTCCATTTTCACCATGCCTCGCGGTAAGAAGTTCCTCACTCCTCGGCAGATTGGAGGTCTTTTGTTCCCAAGTGATAGCTCAAACAGTGATGATAGTGTCAGTGAAAGTGAATTCCCTGGTTTTGAAGCGGGTGTGACCGAGAAAATTACCCAGGATAACATAATTAGTGATGAAAACCCAGATGACCCACAACCTTCCACCTCTGGTGCTGGGCCGGCTCGTTCATGTTCACCTGTACCAGGACGAAAGAGGAAACTATTTGCCCATGTACAAGACTCAGATGTGAGCAGTGCAAGTGATAGTGATAGTGATTTCAAGGTTATTGAAAGCAGTTCTAGTTCTGACAGTGAGGGTGAATATTCCCCAGTGAAGCGGCAGTATATATGACGTCGCATGCGGTCTGGTAGTGTGCCATATGCTCTTCCAAGAGGATGGAGTACATCTCGGAGCACATCCCGTGGCCCTATACCACGTCCTGATAGTGAAGATGACGATATTGTTACGATGGGTATAAATGATGTGAGTGAGGCAGCAGGCGGTGGTGGTGATAGTGATGTTAGCATGAGTCATGTGACACCAGCAGTGGGCCACACTACTACCCGTGCTGCTGACTCTGCACAACTACAACCAGCCTCACCCGACCCCACATTCCCACAACCACAACCTGCACAACCACAACCACATTACAATATCCAGAACGCACCAGCTGACCACATCTGGGATTGGCAGCAAGATGACGAGTTTGTTCCCAATCCCCATGACTTTGATGGAGGACAAAGTGGAATACGGCCATCATGTACACTTGGGAACAATCCCACTGAACTGGAATGCTTTCAGTTGTTCTTTGATGAACCCCTGATGGACATTATTGTCAGGGAAAGCAATACATACTATGAGTACACCATGGCAAACACTATTCTGTCACCAAGATCACGCCTACACCAGTGGAAGGACACAACTGTGGCAGAGATGTATCTGTTCTTTGCCACAATAATGCTTATGCCACATGTGTATAAGCATAGTGTCAACACATACTGGGCGACAGACTGCCTGATTTCAACCCCTGCTTTCAGTGACATTATACCAGTGAATAGATTTGTATTACCGTTACGTATGTTACACTTTTCAGACAAAACCAGGCCTGACAGAAGCGACAGGTTATATAAGATCAGACGTGTGTTCATGTACATGAAACAAAAGTGCTGTATGTATTTTTATCCCTTCAGAAAGCTTGTTATTGACGAGTCTTTGATTTTGTTCAAAGGAAGACTCTCATCCAAAACTGGTCTGGTTTTGGATATAATTGTGTACACTGGCGGTAAAACAATGGAAGATACCAGGAAGTTACTGGGTATCTCTGGTGATGTGGTTAGAACAATGATGGAGCCATATCTTGGTAAGGGGCATATTTTATATACTGACAACTGGTACACAAGCCCTATACTCAGTGATTTCTTGCGAGTGAACATGAAAGATGTGTGTGGCACAGTGCGTAGAAATCGTAAACATATGCCTAGGTTCGATGCTGGCAGTCGTAGAGGTGAAGTGCAGGTGTTTGCTGCCAATGACATCATGGCATTTCGGTAGCATGACAAACGTGATGTCACACTGCTGACATCAGTTCACCGACACGAAATGGTAGACACTGGCAAGCAGAATAGAGAGACCAATGAACCCATTGTAAAACCTGCAGCTGTGATGAATTACAACCTCAATATGCGCTTAGTGGACAAATGTGACATGCAGATTGGGTTTGCTGACTGTGTTCGCAAGAGTTATAAGTGGTACATAAAACTGTTTTTCCATCTTGACATTTCCATGCTGAATGCTTATAATATGTATAAGTTGAAGACCAAGAAGAAACCCAAATATGGCGAATTTTGTTTGTCAGTCATCAGACAAATAATATTCAAGTACCAAGAAACAACACCTGCAATAGACCAGCGCCCACGAAATTATCAACACATGTCCTCTCGTCTGAGGCCTGGTGATCACTACCCCATACCACTGCCTGCTACTACTGCCAAGAAAAATGCTCAAAAGAGGTGTTTTGTCTGTGGACATACCACAAAACCCCCACAAAAACGCGAGGCACTCGTTTTATGTGAGGGTGTAAGACCCCTTTGTGCTTATCCCCTGTTTCAAGAATTCCAAAACTGCAGACTTCTAAAAAAGTGCCCCAGTGATTGTAAAATGTATAATATTAAAAAATCAATCGTAATAAAATTTGTTTACATTGTGAAAAACAAGTTTTAGCAAATTAAAATGTGAGTGTTTTTGCTAAATTGTGTTACATTAACAGGTATATTTGAAAATTGAAAAATAATTTGGGTCTACGGGCCCACAAAAGTTATGTAAAAAAATAAATAGTGAAAAAACAAGAAACCACGAATAAAAGAAAATAAAATTTAAACCGGGTGAGCGGCAGTCGCCGCTTTTGCCGCTCGCAGATAAATTTCAGAAAAATTCGGACTCGATGTCTCGGTAATTATGAGGGAAATTTTTTTTTTTTTGGGCTAAAACAATCAGAAAAAATTTTAAAATTTTCTAAGAAAAAAAAATTTTTTTTTTTCAAAATATTTGGACACCGGGACATTCAGGTTTGGGGCCCCTTCGACAGTCAAAGGGGTTAAATTGAACAAAAAAATGTTTTTTTAGTGCAGGAAATGTCTGCATTGTTTATTCGGGCCCCCTGTTTTGAAATTTTTTTTTGGGAATTTGGCCCAAAGCAATTTCTGACCACTTATTGGGTAGTTGAAATAAGGAAGGGCGGTTTTTGTCTCGGTTGACGATAAAGAAGTAAAAGTTTATCCGGGTTTCACAAATACGTTACTAGATTATCAACATAGCAGTTTTATATTGAGAACTAGGAAAAAACCCAGAAAAAGTCGAAAAAAGATTATTTCCCGTACCCGGCTTAGGCTTTTTCATATGTGGAAATTTATTTGGCCCCAAAAATTTCCCGGGACCGACCGCATGGCCGTAATGAAACGGGTGAGTGGGTGGCCTTAAACTCACCCAAACAAAAGGCGTTCCCCCTATCATAAACAATTTTTTCCCCAGGGGGTGGCGTGGATGGTAGGCACTTATTTATTTATAGATTTACCCTTCAGGGAAGGAGTAGGTAGTTTTACTGTTAGTGCACTAATATTAGGTTTACTAAGGCAACTGCAGATAATAATGTAGCCCTAAGACCTTAACATAGGTAGTAATAGGCCGATAATGTAGCCAAACACTAGGATTAGTTAGCTAGGGAGAACTGGCAGCCCTAGTTTGAACGAAGAGATGAGGGTCTGGAAGAGAGACCAGCTCGTTCTTCTTAAGACAGACACCAAATGGACAAGACGTGCCGTGTCAGCAGACGGTGCCCCCCACGTGTCTTCACATTTGAGACCTGGGGAAATCTGGTAGAGGCACCTCGATGTACCGTAGATGACCTCCATCAGGCCCATACAGTAAGACAAGACCTCCACTTTATCTCGTAGATTTCTGGCCAGTGTCTGGGGAGAATTGTGAGTGAGTTTGATCTGTGGGCCCGTGTGTGCAACAGGCAGTGCATGCCCAGTTAAGTACCAGTGTCTCAAGGCAGTCTGGAAGCTAGTGTCTGTGTCTGCATAGTTATACTAGAGGATACATACCCTCTTGGATATAGGAATTTCTGAGGTGCAGGCAGGACACTAATAACAATTGAATATTGCAGGAATTAAGGCTCCCGGTTGCACATGGTTTCTGAGGGAAAGTCTAAAGGGGCTAAGGCTAAGTTTAGGGAAGTTGAAGATCAGGATATATACTGCAACACCAAGTAAGTTAGTCCTTTATACATGCATGCAGGCGAGTTTTCTTGCAACATCAATCATTTGTGAAAATCTGTCCTATAAGCCACTTGTGAGGCTGAGGTACCCACCTCAGAGCTCGGTGTCAACAGAGTTTGCCAGGGTAGGCGACTCAGTTGGAGGCAGTCCAGACAAATTTTCACAAAAGTGGTCCTTCGAACCGGATGTGGAATAGCTAGGTTAAGCTATCATAGCTAGGCCACAGTTAGGAACCAGTTTAACAGAATTAGGTTAAGTTAGCACACCTAGGCCCAGAGTTACACAGAGGCTAGGCCAAGCTGACTATACACAGAAGTTGTTATTTGCAGTAATTTACAGGCAGGCCAGGTAGACTAGAGAAGCTTGTGAATTTAATTATTTACAGTGATTACAAGTAATCCAGAGTAGGAGACGTTGTGTGTTAATTACTTACAGTGGATTTGCAAGGTAGCCATAGTTAGGCTAGGCTTGTGCAATATTTACAACAGTTATAGTACCTAGGACAGATTTAACCTAGTTATTATTTACAGGGATTTCTAAAGCCAGGTTTAAGCTATAACACACTAGCTAGGTTAGGATTTACCTTATCCAACCATCCATGCTAGACAGAGTAAACTGGGCAGTTAGGCCAAGCTATTTACTTTACATTATTCATTTATGTTTCACAAGTTGAATTGTTGAATTTATTTGTGTTAACCAAGTGTTTTTTAAATTTGTATACTGCACTTTTTATTGTGTGATTTTTCATTGTCTTGATTCATTTTAATGTGGGATTTGTGAATTGTACCTGAGACTAGGTTAAGTCCTGTAATTATTTGCTGACATTGTTCAGGAAAGTGCTAGGTTAAGCTTTCACATCGATACACATTTTGATTGGGATTTGAGAGCTAACAGTGTACATTTTTGATTCAGAGTAGAGTCAATATAATAAAGGGAGTTGTCAAGCTTGTTGAGAAGCCTTGAGACTCGTTCATTCTCACCTAATACCGTTCATGCTGTGGGGTGGGCTAATTGAAGTACAAATTAGTACCGTGATCTTAACTAAACCGCAACTATGGTAGGTGAAGATGTATCATGTGGGAGTTCGACACGTGGATTATGTAAGAAATACTCACGTAGGCTGGTATTACGTATAATTACAGACAAGGTGGAGTGCGCCCTTACAGCCGTACCTATCTCTCTCGCTCCTCTCGTAACACTGACTGACTGGCCGCCCACAGTACCCATATGTGAGAGGGTCTTTGAATAATGCCAGGTCAGCACAATATGAATATACAGTGACTCAGGCAGAGACGGTTGGTCGTGAGTCAACTGGCACAGTGG
Source organism: Cherax quadricarinatus (assembly GCF_026875155.1). Lineage (NCBI taxonomy): Eukaryota > Metazoa > Arthropoda > Malacostraca > Decapoda > Parastacidae > Cherax > Cherax quadricarinatus. Next base: position 37,499,213 of record NC_069449.1, on the reverse strand, counting down.
TTACTGGTAACTGGTTACTACTACTGAGAGCTCGGCGATGCTAACGTATGTCGTCCCGCATACAATTTAATACAAACTAGAGATGGAAAGGTATACGGCTTGGGCTGTTTTCTATACAATGTTAAAGTACAAACAATTAAACATTAAAAACATACATAAGTAGAACATTGGAATGGAAGCTTACGTAACTGAAACTGTAATGCAATAAAAGGGTATAATATAGCACAACTTAAAACTCAACAATTTGAACATCGAACTCAACGTTGAGATTACACAATAGAAGTGAAAAAAAAAAAAATTTGATCGATCGATCTGTATTATGTGATCTCGGATTCTGAGGAAGGAATATATACAAAGAAAAGAGTGTTTAACAGAAAGGCAGATTCGGTGCACTCAAAATCTAGACTTTTAAACTTCAGAATGCGGAGAAAAACATGAACACAAAAAAAAAAATTCTTGAATACTGATAAGTTGATACTGTAATTTTTCCCATCTATACAGGGTTTATTTACATTTAACCCCAACTCTGCGTAGGGTGGATTTGACATATGCAGAATGGGTGTCACCCTGGGAGGATCAAACTCTGTAGCATTGGCTACTCATGCTGTATTTGGGCAAATCTGAATTAGAAGTTACAAATGATACTTGAGGATTTCTCAAATACCTGTCGTGTACGTAGGGAATAACGACATTCAGGTTGATCGTCTGACTGAGTATCAGAGGAAGAGAGTACAGGTTTCAGGAGGATTGTCAGAGTCTGTCACATTAGTCTGGGTTGGAAATCATTATCATCACATACTAACTTCATATGATCCAAATGCGATTCTTTATACTGACGATACTAATCTCTCTAACCTTATACTTATTACCAGTGATATGTTCAACTACTCGATAAGGACCAACAAACTTTTGATCAAGCTTTGGCATTGCAGACGTTTTGTTAAAGTTAATCAGCATAACTCTCGAACCTACTTTTGATTTTGGATGGCTTTGCTCGAGTGTTTGCGACTCTTGTAAATTCTGCTGTTGATTTATGAGTGTTTCCGGATTCTTCTAAAAACACTTTGGGGCTAAGCTGGTACGAGTTGCTATAAAAATCATCAGGGTTGTAATTTGGTTTCGGATTAGAATATAACAACTCATAAGGCAAACGTTTTTTCTACACCATACAATGCATAATGTGGAGGTCACCTATAGAAACATTGTAAGCAGAATTTATAGACACTGCACATCAGGTATAACTTCATCCCAAGTTTCACTGTTGGGATTGATAGTGGCTCTCAAGGACATCAAGTACTTTTTTTATTGGTTCGTTCCGCTAACCCATTGCTGGCAGGATGATGAGGAACAATGGTGGATTTAGAGATCTTGTACAAGGTGCACAAATTTTCAAGAATTTCTTACAGAATTCACCTCCATTATCTGTTAAATAGGGACTTAGGGGTGGTATGCCTGCAGATAATGCGTTCTTTAAACACTTTGCTACTGTCTCGGCAGTCTTATCTGCAATAGGAACAACTCACAATTTCTGGTGAAATGGTCTACCATAACACACAGATTGTTTGTTGCCTTGGAGGGAACATTGGAAATTAGTTAAAAAATCTAGCGCAACTCTTTCCCAAGGTTCGCTAGTAGTTGGATATTCTTGGATTGGGTTAGGCCCATTAGCATTGCCTTATGTTGCATGCAACACTACATTTCTTAACATACTCAGAAATATCAGTTGCCATACGAGGCCAAAAGTATTTCAATCTGGCTTGTTTTACTAAACGATCCATACCAGGGTGTGAAAACACCTGGTACATCGTGAACTAGCTGTAAGGCTACATTCACTAGTGACTGTGGAATTACTAACTGGTATACTCTTCTGTTTAGGAGTACCCAACTGGGCCCTGTTCGATACAGTAATTCTTGGTTCATGACAAAGTCACTGATGGGGTGCTGGTGGCTTCACAGTCAGAATAGATCTTCCTGGAGCAGGAATCGAATCACACCAGACCACATGGGATCTGTTTTTTTCTTACTGGAGGAATGAACAAACTCGGTGGAGTGGATGACTCCCCCGGTTGAAAAATTAACGCTATAACACGCAATATGAGAAAGGGAGAACGAATCTACTATCTCAAACTGCAAGCACAGAGAAAAAGAAATGAACCCCGGTGAACAATGCTGATATTCTGAGTCGCACACAGTGACACGAGGTATCAACATAAAGAAACTACACTTACAAACTTTAACAACGTGGAAGTTACTCGAGAAATAATTCGTACAATGCACTGATTACTGTCAACTAGGATGGGATCACAATCTGAAACACAAGGGACGACAACAACACTCAAGTGAGCACACTAGCCCAGAAACTCTTTCTGCACGGCTTGTGGCATCAGCAAGAGATGGCATAACTCGTTGCAAGTAAAGTTCTTCTCAAAGTGTCCCCTGGGAAGAAACGAATACTTGGACAAGTCGCCATCGCAAGGATAGTAGAGCACTATCGTGCGTGCATGATATTGTGGCTGGAGTCCAGGGCAGGAGTGCAGTATTACTAGTGCCTGACCGCTCGGCTACGTTAATAAGTAATTCACGGATCTATAGGAAAATTAATCTGACTTCACAAATTTTGCAGCACTTTAACAAATCTCAGATACAAGCTGTGAGAACAAACAACATTGTCGAGGGTAGGTATTGTCTGTCAGTCAGTAAGGGAATGTGAGGGTGATGACAGGAGCAGCAATAGCCTGAGAGGTCTGAGTGTCGACATTCACTAAAAGTATCACTTGACGGTATGTGAGACATAATGGCAAAATAGCACGAGAACAATAAGGCAAAAATAATGAAGAATAAAAATAATTAAAATGCTAGAATTGAAATAAAAGATATACAATAATTCTGCAGAAGTAATAAAAAAAAATGTCTAAGATACACTGCAAGAGGAAGGACAACTCAATGTGAAGGACTATTGGTCAAGAAAAAATTTACATTGAAATATACAAGTAAAAATATTATGGAGACTGAAATTAAATGCAAAATGAGCTGTCTTTACTCTTTCTAATAAAGAAAGTAATTAATTAAATTTTAAATCAATGTAAAAGTATAAAATAAAATTATTAAATTGTTATGGGAATTTTTAAATATTTTCTAAGAATGCAAAAAACGAGATTAAAATATAATTCATAAAAATATTAATAAAAGAAAAATAATTCACTGCAGAACAAGTGCAACAAAATAATTCACTGCAGAACAAGTGCAACAAAATAATTCACTGCAGAACAAGTGCAACAAAATAATTCACTGCAAAAACAAGTGCAACAAAATAAGGTGTAAAAAATAATCACTGCAGGAATAAAGTGTCACTGGGAAAACTCAGGTAAAATAATGAAATTAAAATAAAAAATATGAAGGAAAAAAAAAAACTGATTGAACACTTTAACTCTTAATTGTAAATTAGACAAAACAATTTACTCAAGCAGAGTAAAGAAAACACTTTACGTTAAAAGTAATTAAAATTTCATCAAGAGTGAATTTGTTCAAAGAAATATAAAAATATGAATAAAATAAAACAAAGGAACAAAACGGGTAGGTTAACACTTACAGTGGCAGGGCACACTTCATTATTATAATATATTCTTACAACAAAATCTTGCTGTGACTGATACGACAAAAATTTGCTGGCAAAAATAATGGTACACAGTCTGCGAAAAAAATTAGAGGAATGAGACACTGCTGGCATACGAAAAAAAAGACACATAGAAATAAATGGATAATTTGGTATACTGGGGTGAATATCACTGCATGAAATACAATGACAATTACTGGAGAATACAACGCTGAAAGAATACACAATAAAAAAAAATGAATCACTTCACACAGAGTGACTGACTGGTACACTACACAATAATACTTACTAGAGACAGGAGTAGCATAAAAAAAAACACAGAATAAAAAAAATATAAGATAAGTGAAAACACTGAAAAATATTGTAAAAATAATGAGTTAAAGAAACACAATGAGTCTACACTGAAAACACAAGGTTTAGAGTACACAAGCAATTTACTATAAATGTCTCACACACGCAAATGTCTTTAAATGCAAGAAAAATGTCTCTAAAGTATCACTGAAGTCTGTAGTAGTCGGGTGATTACTGGTGATGAGGGTAGGTTGTAGGCTGTCCTGCGCGGTGATGACTGACGCCTCCTACACTCACTGTTGTCGGAAGAAATGCGCTCTCTCGGTGGACTCCCATAATTGGGTTTTTGACCAATTATGTGTGCCAAAACAGTATTAGGACCCAGTACAAGGGTAAAAACAACCACAGGTAGGTGGGTATCTGGTGGTGGGTGGCTGGTGGTGGGTGGCTGAGAGTATGGTGGGTGAGAGACTCTCGCTGGGGCACTGCCGCGCACCCCACTCTACCCACGAAGGTGGCTTGATAAGCCACTCTATGCCACAGGAATGGTGAAAACCACTCTTAGCATCCAACAGGGAGCACAAAGCGATATAAACAATACTTCAGAGGAACTTGGCTTACTTCTTACTGCGTGGTTATTTTCTCTCTTCAGCTGGGTTAGAAGCTGGGTTGGCTGACTGGCTTACCCCACGGAGAAGGGCGACTGGAAGACGTGTAACGATGCCAAAGCACGGATGGGAGCAGTTGGATGACAGGAGACAGGCTGGATGATAGGCTGACTGGTGTTCACTTCCACAGTCTGGCTTACTGACTGGCTTAATTGCAAAATCCGGGTCAACCCTCGGAGATTGAAGCAATTAGCACACGAACTAAGCCAGGAAGCTTGAAACGGCTGCAACAGGCTTGCAGGCTGAAGGTAGTGAGTCAGGGTAAGCGGCTGGCTGGAGGTTCACCTTTGACCCTGCCGGCTACTCACAAACAGTCTTCAAAAGTCGGGAAATTTTAAACCCTTTAAAAAACTTAAATCCACGCTCCACACCGCTGTCACCATTTATCATGTGGGAGTTCGACACGTGGATTAGGTAAGAAATACTCACGTAGGCTGGTATTACGTATAATTACAGACAAGGTGGAGTGCGCCCTTACAGCCGTACCTATCTCTCTCGCTCCTCTCGTAACACTGACTGACTGGCCGCCCACAGTACCCATATGTGAGAGGGTCTTTGAATAATGCCAGGTCAGCACAATATGAATATACAGTGACTCAGGCAGAGACGGTTGGTCGTGAGTCAACTGGCACAGTGGTTACTGGTAACTGGTTACTACTACTGAGAGATGTAGTACCAGCTGTCCCAGCTCTAAGTCAATTAAAGCGGTCTATGGGAGCCTATAAGGGGCACCTGAGCAAAGCATGTGAGGAGTGTCGTACGGTCAGGCAAGATCAGGACGTAGACTGGGAGAAACTAGAGAGTTGCCTGAAACCTTTGGAGCAAAGACTGGAGGCCTTTGAGAGATCATTTATCCTTTATGAGACAGAGGCCTATACTACAGGTGAGTCTGAATATACAGTCGAAGTAGCACGGACAGACTATGACGAACGAAGGGCAGAGTGTAAAGCAGAGATGAGACTCTGCAGGCAGTTAATAAAGATTTTGAAGGCTGGTACAGCAGGGGGAGCAAATGTTTCAAGGAACATGAACAACAGCACGCCTGTTAATGTGTTGCCCAGATTGCCCCAGTTGAATTTACCAACGTTCGACGGAACCTAACAGAGTAAAATTGCTTTCTAGGATCAGTTTAAAACCCAGATAGATGACAGAGACGATTTGTCAGATGCCGTCAAATTACATATTTACGTTTCACAGCTCAAGGGTAAAGCCTTGGACTTGGTCCGGCATTACCAAACCACTGGCACCAATTACCAAACATGCCAAAGACCAATTAAAGGACCGTTTGGCAACACTGAGGAGATAAAGGTAGTTATACTTTATCGGTTGCTGGATCTAGAGGCTTGTCGCCATGACCGTCAGAGCTTAGAGAAGTTCCGAATCGAAGTTATGAGTTTGATGAATAGTCTTAAAGATTTACATGATTGGGGTAAGTCAGAATGGTTCATCAGTCAGGTGATTCAGAGGAAACTGGCTGGCGCTACAGTGCATGAGTTACACTTAAAATATCAGACGAATAGGTTTACGATACAACAGATCGTTGAGGGGTTGGGAGATCTCGTTTCTCATTTGAGTATAGATGTGAGAGAAGAGTCACCACCATCGCCACATAAAATCCCAGACAGTCACTCAAAGATCTCGAGAGATCAGTCTAAAGCTCGTATGGCTAACGTTGGAGTGTACTATGGTAAAGAAGTGTCTAAGGTAAGAACCTCTAAGCAGAACCTCAGAGGCACTCATGCCAGAATATGCGTGTTCTGCGAAGGCAAACACGCTAGCACGAGTTGCTCGGAGTATATAACACTGAGTAGTAGGCAACAGAGACTAAGGGAGTTGAGACTCTTTTTCAAGTGTTGTGGGGAACATTTGCGAGAGACTGTGGCCCCCAGCTCAGTGAATGTTGGGTCTGTTGCAAAGGTAAGCACCATACTGCACTATGTCCCAATAATTTAAGGGAACCCCAGGCTAGTAGGGATATCTCTCAGGTAGAGATAGAAAGTGAGTCCGAGCCTGAAATGGTAGCCAGCGTGATTAGTGGAAGTGAAGTCTCTAATCCGAGTGAGAATCACAGAGGTGCTGCCCTACCTACAGTCATGGCAAAGGTTGTGAATGGGCACAGGTCCGAAACAACCCGATTATTCTTTGACCCAGGAGCACAAGTATCCTTGATAACAAAGAAGTTGATGGCTAAATTAAAGTTGAAGGCCACAAAGAAAGTCAGTATGATGTTGGAAGGGGCTATAAGTCAGGACCCACCCAAATCTTATGATGTGGTGGATGTCACAGTCAAATTAGGTGGACATCGCAGAGACATTACAGCCTTGGTGGTAGAGACATTACCCAGGGCAATTACAGCAAGAGGTCTTGCAGCAGCTAAGCGATTGAAAGACCTTGACGTGAAGCTGGCAGACCAGGGAATTACCACTGACACGGTCAGAAATGTAGGTACCCTGGTGGGAGCCAATCATATAGATGACTTCCTGTCTACACGACGGACGTTTAAGGAAGGAATTGGTTTATACAGATCCCCAGTAGGATACATCATAGGCGGCAGGATTCCACCTGAATTCCCTGCCACACCAGATAGAGGAGAAGCTGTCCCCATGATAGCTGGGGGAGTAGTGATAATGAATACCAGTATACACGATGAACCGCCAGGGAAGCTGAACCAGGTAGGTAGTGACGAACACTCGGCCGCCTTGGGAAAACACTTTTACAGGGTACATAAAGAAGGAGATAGATTGCCATTAAATCTAGGGAACCTCGTAACAGTGGGAGGAAAGGCTACCAAGGCATGTGGGCCACTGGGTGGGAAAATACAGAGCCACTCAGTCAAGGCTAGACATACGAGAGATGTTAAAGTTAAAGGAAAGGGTGCTAAGACCACCGGAACCAACAAGTTTACACCCCCAGAGGTCCACGCAGGGGAAACTGGACGGTTGAAGTTAGACCGGAGTCTGCTCGACGAGAGTGGCCGGATGGCATTCGTGTCCAGGGTCCGCCGTGGGGGCCTGTGGGAGGCAGACTTGATCTAGACTTAGCGCCTACCTTTGCCGGCGGGAGGATGTGGAAATTTATTTGGTCTCTAAAGTTCCACAGGACCGATCCAACACGGCCGTAATGGAACAGCTGAGCTGGGTGGCCCTTAAACTCGCCCAAACAAAAGGCATTCTCCCCAATCATAAACACATTTCTTTCCCCGGGGGGTGGCGTGGATGGTAGGCACTTATTTATAGATTTACCCTTCAGGGAAGGAGTAGGTAGTTTTAATGTTAGTACACTAATATTAGGTTTACTAAGGCAACTGTAGGTAATAATAATGTAGACCTAAGACCTTAACATAGGTAGTAATAGGCCGATAATGTAGGCAAACACTAGGATAAGTTAGCTAGGGAGAACTGGCAGCCCTAGTTTGAACGAAGAGATGAGGGTCTGGAAGAGAGACCAGCTCGTTCTTCTTAAGACATACACCAACTGGACAAGACGTGCCGTGATCAGCAGACGGCGCCCCCCACGTGTCTTCACATTTGAGACCTGGGGAAATCTGGTAGATGCACCTTGATGTACCGTAGATGACCTCCGTCAGGCCCATACAGTAAGACAAGACCTCCAATTTATCTCGTAGATTTCTGGTCAGTGTCTGGGGAGAATTGTGAGTGAGTTTGATCTGTGGGCCCGGTGTGCAACAGGCAGTGCATGCCCAGTAAGTACCAGTGTCTCAAGGCAGTCTGGAAGCTAGTGTCTGTGTCTGCATAGTTATACTAGGGGATACGTACCCTCTTGGATATAGGAATTTCTGAGGTGCAGGCAGGACACTAATAACAATTGAATATTGCAGGAATTAAGGCTCCCGGTTGCACGTGGTTTCTGAGGGGAAGTCCAAAGGGGCTAAGGCTAAGCTTAGGGAAGTTGAAGATCAGGATATATGCTGCAACACCAAGTAAGTTAGTCCTTTATACATGCATGCAGGTGAGATTTCTTGCAACATCAATCATTTGTGAAAATCTGTCCTTTAAGCCACTTGTGAGCTGAGGTAC
>NC_069449.1:37456890-37490104 GCF_026875155.1 Cherax quadricarinatus | reverse complement strand
GGAAAGGGGGGGGGGGTTGCATGCTCATTAAAAAAATGGGTTTGAGAAATGGAAGGAATGGATGGCACGGGCAAAAGGGACTACTTAGTAGGAACAATCCAGTCTGAGGGACATAAGGTGATAATTGTAGTAATGTACAACCCACCACAGAACTGCAGGAGGCCAAGAGAAGAATACGATGAGAGCAACAGAGCAATGGTCGACACACTAGCAGAGGTAGCCAGAAGAGAACACATGGGAGGAGCAAAGTTACTAGTTATGGGTGATTTCAATCAAAAGGGGATTGACTGGGAAAACCTGGAGCCCCATGGGGGTCCCGAAACATGGACAGACAAGATGATGGATGTAGTACAGGAAAACCTCATGCATCAACATGTTAGAGACACTACCAGAGAGAGAGGAGAGGGTGAACCAGCAAGACTGGACCTTGTATTCACCTTGAGTAGTTCGGACATCGAGGATATCATGTATGAAAGGCCACTGGGAGCTAGTAATCATGTGGTTCTGTGCTTCGACTGCATAGATGAGCTTCAAGTGGAGAGAGTAGCAGGAATAGGTTGGGAAAAACCAAACTACAAAAGGGGGAACCTCTCAGGCATGAGGAACTTCCTTCAAGACATTCAGTGGGAGAGGGAACTGACAGGAAAACCAGTACAAGAAATGATGGTCTATGTGGCAACAAAATGCAAGGAGGCAGGGGAGAGGTTTGATCCCAAGGGAAACAGAAATAATGGGAATAACAGAACGAGTCCTTGGTTCACCCAAAGGTGTAGGGAGGCAAAAACTAGGTGTACTAGAGAATGGAAAAGGTACAGAAGACAGAGAACTCAGGAAAATAAAGAAATTAGCCGAAGAGCCAGAAACGAATATGCACAGATAAGAAGGGAGGCTCAGAGACAATATGAAAATGACATAGCATCGAAAGTCAAGTCTGACCTGAAGGAAAACAACAGTCAAGGATCAGGTAATCAGACTGAGGAAGGGTGATGGGGAGTTCACAAGAAACGACTGGGAGGTATGTCAGGAGCTCAACACGAGATTTAAAGAAGTATTTACAGTGGAAACCAGTAGGACTCCAGGAAATCAGAACAGGGGGGTACACCAGCAAGTGCTGGATGAGGTACATATAACCAAGGAGGAGGTGAAGAAGCTGCTATGCGAACTTGACACCTCAAAGGTGGTGGAACCAGACAACATCTCTCCATGGGTCCTTGAAGAGGGAGTAGAGATGCTGTGTGTGCCATTAACAAAGATCTTCAACACATCAATTGAAACTGGGCAACTTCCTGAGGTATGGAAGATGGCAAATGTAGTCCCAGTTTTTAAAAGGGAGACAGACATGAGGCACTAAACTACAGACCTGTATCACTAACGTGTATAGTATGCAAAGTCATGGATAAGATCATCAGGAGGAGAGTGGTGGAGCACCTGGAAAGAAACACATGTATAATTGACAACCAGCACGGTTTCAGGAAAGGAAAATCCTGTGTCACAAACCTACTGGAGTTTTATGACAGGGTGACAGAAGTAAGACAAGAGAGAAAGGGGTGGATTGACTGCATTTTTTTGGAGTGCAAGAAGGCCTTTGACACAGTTCCTCACAAGAGGTTACTGCAAAAGCTAGAGGATCAGGCACACATAACAGGAAAGGCAATGCAATGGATCAGAGAATACCTGACAGGGAGGCAACAACGAGTCATGGTACATGACGAGGTGTCAGAGTGGGTGCCTGTGACAAGCAGGGTTCCACAGGGGTCAGTCCTAGGACCTGTGCTGTTCTTGGTATATGTGAATGACATAACGGAAGGGATAGACTCAGAAGTGTCCTTGTTTGCAGATGATGTGAAGTTAATGAGAAGAATCAAATCGGATGAGGATCAGGCAGGACTACAAAAAGACCTGGACAGGCTACAAGCCTGGTCCAGCATCTGGCTCCTTGAGTTTAACCCTGCCAAATGCAAAGTCATGAAGATTGGGGAAGGGCAAAGAAGACCGCAGACACAATATAGTTTAGATGGCCAAAGACTGCAAACCTCACTCAAGGAAAAAGATCTGGGGGTGAGTATAACACCGAGCATATCTCCTGAGGCACAGATAACAGCTGCAGCATACGGGTGCCTGGCAAACCTATGGATAGCATTCTGATACCTCAGAAAGGATTCGTTCAAGACTCTGTATACCATTTACGTCAGGCCCATACTGGAGTATGCAGCACCAGTTTGGAATCCTCACCTAGTCAAGCACGTCAAGAAATTAGAGAAAGTGCAAAGGTTTGCAACAAAACTAGTCCCAGAGCTAAGGGGATTTTCCTATGAAGAAAGGTTGAGGGAAATCGGCCTGACGACACGGGAGGACAGGAGGGTCAGGGGAGACATCATAACGACATATAAAATACTGCACGGAATAGACAAGGTGGACAAAGACGGGATGTTCCAGAGAAGAGACACAGACACAAGAGGTCACAATTGGAAGTTGAAGACTCAGATGAATCAAAGGGATGTTAGGAAGTATTTCTTCAGTCATAGAGTAGTCAGGCCGTGGAATAGCCTAGAAAGTGACGTAATGGAGGCGGGAACCATACATAGTTTTAAGGCGAGGTATGGTAAAGCTCATGGGGCAGGGAGAGAGAGGACCTAATAGCAATCAGCGAAGAGGCGGGGCCAGGAGCTATGAATCGACCCCTGCAACCACAAATAGGTGAGTACAAATAGGTGAGTACACACACACACACACACACACACACACACACATACGGGCGAGAGCAACAGCTCGTTTTCGCTTGTGAATCTTTAGTAGTTAGTGGCCGATCAAAGCCACTGCCAGGGTCATCAGAAGTTGACAGTGTCAATGAAGACCCCGAGAAGTGATACACTATCTGTCCCAATCAGATAAGGGAGGTGAAGGATACAGACACATGAAAACAATTTGAATCAGTTCCAAGAGAGAGTGGAATGGTCATAAACCTAGTTTGTGTGTAGGTGGTATTGCCATATCCCAATACCAAAATTCAAACAGAATAAGTGTGACCCAAACCAGGGAGATAAAAGAAAAGGGTAGTTGAGTTAGTGACTCCAGTGTATAGTGCATACAGTGATAGAGGAGTTAGTGAATACAGTGTTTAGTGAATACAGTGAAGAAGAAATAGAAGAGGAGCCAGAACGGGAAGCATCTTACAGCGCATGAGTGAAGCAGTGCAGGTCTGCCAGATGTAACGTATAGCCTTTTTGTGGTTGCTGGGGTACTGGCCCTGTATATTACTGAAAGCTGAGGGTTACAAACCTTCCTCTGGAGAGCTGAATGTCATACCTAGGGCACTAATCACTGACAGAGGAGTAGAACTGGGGAAAGGGAACAAACGTGGGGACCAGAGGCACTGTAGTGCACGTGCAGGCAGCAAGGTTGGACAATTAACACTAACATTGTTTATTCATTAAGAATAACTCCAGGTATACCCCTCAAGGGAGGTTCCTTGATGCTGGTGAGGGGCTCTTGATCTAAGGAATTGGATCTGTGCTCCAGTTCCCTGAATTAAGTCTAAATACCTACTGTGGAAATTTATTTGGTCCCTAAAGTTCCACAGGACAGATACGGCGTACAAAGGGGTCTCAGCATGGCCATAATGGAACGGCTGAGCTGGGTGGTCCTTACACCCAACCCAAACAAAAGCATTCTCTCCCGAGTTGGCGTGGATGGTAGGCACTTATTAATTTATAGATTTACCCTTCAGGGAAGAAGTAGGTAGTTTACTGTTAGTACACTAATATTAGGATTATTGAGGCAACTGTAGATAATAATAATGTAGACCTAAGACCTTAACATAGGTAGTAATAGGCAGATAATGTAGGCAAACACTAGGTTAAGTTAGCTAGGGAGAACTGGCAGCCCTAGTTTGAACTATGAGGCACTGGTCTCGAAGACACAATAGCGTCCTTCTTTAGACAGACACCAACTGGACAACACGTTCCGTGATCAGCAGATGGTGCCCCCCACATGTCTTCACATTTGAGACCTGGGGAAATCTGGTAGAGGCACCTCGATGTACCGTAGATGACCTCCTCCATCAGGCCCATACAGTAAGACAAAACCTCCACTTTCTCTTAGGATTTCCAGCCAGTGTCTGGGGAAAAATTGTGAGTGAGTTGAACTGTAAGCCTGTATGCAGCTGGCAGTGCATGCCCAGTACATACCAGTGTCTCTTGTCTCCCTAGAAGCTTGTGTCCATGTCTGCATAGTTGTACTAGGGGATACACACCCACTTGGATATAGGAATTTCTGAGGTGCAGGCAGGTCACTAATAACGATTGAATATTGCAGGAATTAAAGCTCCTGGTTGCACGTGGTTTCTGAGGGGAAGTCCAAAGGGGCTAAGCTTAGGAAGGTTGAAGATCAGGATATATGCTGCAACACCAAGTAAGTTAGTCCTTTATACGTGCATGCAGGCGAGTTTCTTGCAACATCAATCATTTATGAAAATCTGTCCTATAAGCCACTTGTGAGGCTGAGGTACCCACCTCAGAGCTCGGTGTCAACAGAGATTGCCAGGGTAGGCAACTCACTTGGAGGCAGTCCAGACAAATTTTCACACCTTCCATATCCCCCCACAGGCGCTGTATAATCCTACGGGTTTAGTGCTTCTCCCTTGATTATAATAATAACAACTCCAGGTATACATGCCCTGTGGTATGGTTTGTTTGCAATCGTGTCATTACGATTTCGTGAGTCATACACGTGTAGGTACACAGGCGTTTATTCAGCAAGTAAGTATAGCTCCAGGTATACACAAATAGGTGCACAGTTGTTAATAAGAAAGTATAGCTCCAGGTATACACGAGTAGGCGCACAGGCGTTTACTCAGTAAGTATAGCTCCAGGTGTGGAAATTTATTTGGTCCCTAAAGTTCCACAGGACAGATACGACGTACGAAGGGGTCCCAGCATAGCCGTAATGGGGCGGCTGAGCTGGGTGGCCCTTATACCCCACCCAAAACAAAGCATTCTCTAGTTGGCGAGGATTGTTGGTAAGATTATTTAATTTATAGATTTACTCTTCAGGGAAGGAGTAGGTAGTTTTACTGGTAGTACACTAATATTAGGTTTACTAAGGCAACTGTAGATAATAATAATGTAGACCTAAGACCTTAACATAGGTAGTGATAGGCCGATAATGTAGGCAAACACTAGGTTAAGTTAGCTAGGGAGAACTGGCAGCCCTAGCTTGAATGACAAGGCGTGGGTCTCAAAGACACAATAGCATCCTTCTTAAGACAGACACCAACTGGACAAGACGTGCCATGATCAGCAGACGGTGCCCCCATGTGTCTTCACATTTGAGACCTGGGGAAATCTGGTAGAGGCACCTCGATGTACTGTAGATGACCTCCATCAGGCCCATACAGTAAGACAAGACCTCCACTTTATCTTGTAGATTTCTGGCCAGTGTCTGGGGAGATTGTGAGTGAGTTTGATCTGTGGGCCCGGTGTGCAACAGGCAGTGCATGCCCAGTAAGTACCAGTGTCTCAGGGCAGTCTGGAAGCTAGTGTCCATGTCTGCATAGTTATACTAGGGGATACATACCCTCTTGGATATAGGAATTTCTGAGGTGCAGGCAGGACACTAATAACGATTGTATATTGCAGGAATTAAGGTTCCCAGTTGCATGTGGTTTCTGAGGGGAAGTCCAGAGGGGCTAAGGCTAAGCTTAGGGAAGTTGAAGATCAGGATATATGCTGCAACACCAAGTAAGTTAGTCCTTTATACGTGCATGCAGGCGAGTTTCTTGCAACATCAATCATTTGTGAAAATCTGTCCTATAAGCCACTTGTGAGGCTGAGGTACCCACCTCAGAGCTCGGTGTCAACAGAGTTTGCCAGGGTAGGTGACTCACTTGGAGGAAGCCCACACAAATTTTCACAAAAGTGGTCCTTCGAACCAGATGTGGAATAGCTAGGTTAAGCTATCATAGCTAGGCCACAGTTAGGAACCAGTTTAACAGAGTTAGGTTAAGTTAGCACACCTAGGCCCAAAGTTTCACAGAGGCTAGGCCAAGCTGACTATACACAGAAGTTGTTATTTGCAGTAATTTACAGGCAGGCCAGGTAGGCTAGAGAAGTTTGTAAATTTAATTATTTACAGTGATTGCAAGTAATCCAGAGTAGGAGACTTGTGTGTTAATTACTTTCAGTGGATTTGCAAGGTAGCCATAGTTAGGCTAGGCTTGTGCAATATTTACAACAGTTATAGTAGCTAGGACAGATTTAACCTAGTTATTATTTACAGGGAGTTATAAAACCAGGTTTAAGCTATAGCACACTAGCTAGGTTAGGATTTACCTTATCCAACCATCCACGCTAGGCAGAGTAAACTGGGCAGTTAGGCCAAGCTGTTTACATACATTATTCGTTTACTGTTTCACAAGTTGATTTGTTGAATTTATTCGTGTTAACCAAGTGATTTTAATTTGTATACTGCACTTTTTATTGTGTGATTTTCATTGTCTTTGATTCATGTTAATGTGGGATTTGTGAATTGTACCTGAGACTAGGTTAAGTCCTGTAATTATTTGCTGCCATTGTACAGGAAAGTGCTAGGTTAAGCTTTCATATCGATACACATTTTGATTGGGATTTGAGAGCTAACAGTGTACATTTTAAGTCAGAGTAGAGTCAATATAACAAAGGGAATTGTTAAGCTTGTTGAGAAGCCTTGAGACTCGTTCATTCTTACCTAACACCGTGACGTGCTGTGGGGTGGACTGGGTAAAGTACAATTAGTGTCACACTCCTCATTAAACTTCGACAATGGCAGATGGGAGTTCAGGAGAGTCTGGTTCAGTGTTAACAAAATTAAAATGATCAGTGGCGGCATACAAAGGGCATCTGAACAGAACACGTAACAGGTGCAAGGCTACTTGCCAACGCAGTAACGTAGACTGCGATGATTTGCAAGACTGCTTGAAGAGTTTGGGGGAAAAATGGGAAGCCTATGAACAAGCATTGTCAGCATATGAGCTACAGGCTATTGCGGATAATGAATCCCAGGGTAGTCTTCAGCAGGCTCTGGACGAATTCACTAAGGATGATGTAGATTGTCATCAGAAGATGAATATGTACAAAGATAAGTTAAGTACATTAAAGGCTAGTATTCCAAGGGTGGTGTTGAACACCGCAGGTACCCTAAACAGCCACACACCTGTCAAAATGTTGCCCAGGTTGCCCCAGTTGAATTTACAGACATTTGACGGAACCCTAACTGAGTACATTGCTTTCTGGGATCAGTTTAAAGCCCAGATAGATGACAGGAACGATTTGTCAGATGCCGTCAAGTTGCAGTATTTGCGGTGGCAGCTCAAGGGTAAAGCCTTAGACCTGGTCCGGCACTACCAGATTGCTGACACTAATTACCAACATGCCAAAGACCAATTAGAAGACATGTTTGGCAACACTGAAGAGATAAAGGGAGCTATACTTTATAGGTTGTTGGATCTAGAGGCTTGCCAACATGACCGTCAAAGCCTAGAGAAGTTCCGTATTGAAATTATGAGCTTGACAAATAGTTTCAAAGATTTGCATGATGAGGATGATTCAGAATGGGTCCTTAGCCAGGTGATTCAGAGGAAACTGGCTAGCACTACAGTGCATAAGTTGCACTTAAAATATCGGACGAATAGGTTCACTATAAAACAAATTGTTGAGGGGTTGGGAGATCTCGTTTCTCATTTGAGTACAGGTGTGAGAGAAGAGTCACCACCATCGCCACATAAAAACCCAGAAAGTTGCTCAAAGATCTCGAGAGATCAGTCTAAAGCTCATACGACTAACATTGGAGTGTACTATGGTAAAGAAGTGTCTAAGGTAAGAACCTCTAAGCAGAACCTCAGAGGCACTCATGCCAGAATATGCGTGTTCTGCGAAGGCGAACACACTAGCACAAGTTGTTCGGAGTATATAACACTGAGCAGTATGCAACAGAGACTAAGGGAGTTGAGACTCTGCTTCAAGTGTTGTGGGGAACACTTTGCAAGAGACTGTGGCACCCAGCTCAGAGTGTCGAGTCTGTTGCAAAGGTAAGCACCATACTGCACTATGTCCCAATAATTTAAGGGAACCCCAAGCTAGTAGGGATATCTCTCAGATAGAGACAGGAAGTGAGTCCGAGCCTGAAATGGTAGCCAGCGTGATTAGTGGGAGTGAAGTCTCTAATCCGAGTGAGAATCACGGAGGTGCTGCCCTACCTACAGTCATGGCAAAGGTAGTGAATGGGCACAGGTCCGAAACAACCCGATTATTCTTTGACCCAGGAGCACAAGTATCCTTGATAACAAAGAAGTTGGTGGCTAAATTAAAGTTGAAGGCCACAAAGAAAGTTAGTATGATGTTGGGAGGGGCTATAAGTCAGTTCCCACCCAAATCTTATGATGTGGTGGATGTCACAGTCAAATTAGGTGGACATCGCAGAGACATTACAGCCTTGGTGGTAGAGACATTACCCAGGGCAATTACAGCGAGAGGTCTTGCTGCAGCAGCTAAGCAATTGAAAGACCTTGACATGAAGCTGGCAGACCAGGGAATTACCACTGACACGGTCAGAAATGTAGGTATCCTGGTGGAAGCCAATCATATAGATGACTTCCTGTCTACACGACGGACGTTTAAGGAAGGAATTGATTTATACAGATCCCCAGTAGGATACATCATAGGCGGCAGGATTCCACCTGAATTCCCTGCCACGCCAGATAGAGGAGAAGCTGTCCCCACGATAGCTGGGGAAGTAGTGATAATGAATACCAGTATACACGATGAACCTCCAGGGAAGTTGAACCAGGTAGGTAGTGACGAACACTCGGCTGCCTTGGGAAAACACTTTTACAGGGTACATAAAGAAGGAGATAGATTGCCATTAAATCTAGGGAACCTCGTAACAGTGGGAGGAAAGGCTACCAAGGCATGTGGGCCACTGGGTGGGAAAGTATGGAGCCACTCAGTCAAGGCTAGACATACGAAAGACATTAAAGTTAAAGCAAAGGGTGCTAAGACCACTGGAACCAACAAGTTTACACTCCCAGAGGTCCACACAGGGGAAACTGGATGGTTGAAGTTAGACCGGAGTCTGCTCTACAGGAGTGGCTGGATGGAACTCATGTCCAGGGTCTCTTGTGGGGGCTCGCGGAAGGTGAACTTGATTTAGACTTAGCACCTACCTTCGCCGGCGGGAGGATGTGGAAATTTATTTGGTCCCTAAAGTTCCACAGGACAGATACGACATACGAAGGGGTCCCAGCATAGCTGTAATGGGACGGCTGAGCTGGGTGGCCCTTATTCCCCACCCAAAACAAAGCATTCTCTAGTTGGCGAGGATTGTTGGTAAGCTTATTTAATTTATAGATTTACTCTTCAGGGAAGGAGTAGGTAGTTTTACTGGTAGTACACTAATATTAGGTTTACTAAGGCAACTGTAGATAATAATAATGTAGACCTAAGACCTTAACATAGGTAGTGATAGGCTGATAATGTAGGCAAACACTAGGTTAAGTTAGCTAGGGAGAACTGGCAGCCCTAGCTTGAATGACGAGGCGTGGGTCTCAAAGACACAATAGCATCCTTCTTAAGACAGACACCAACTGAACAAGATGTGCCGTGATCAGCAGACGGCGCCCTCCACGTGTCTTCACATTTGAGACCTGGGGAAATCTGGTAGAGGCACCTCGATGTACCATAGATGACCTCCGTCAGGCCCATACAGTAAGACAAGACCTCCACTTTATCTCGTAGATTTCTGGCCAGTGTCTGGGGAGATTGTGAGTGAGTTTGATCTGTGGGCCCGGTGTGCAACAGGCAGTGCATGCCCAGTAAGTACCAGTGTCTCAGGGCAGTCTGGAAGCTAGTGTCCGTGTCTGCATAGTTATACTAGGGGATACATACCCTCTTGGATATAGGAATTTCTGAGGTGCAGGCAGGACACTAATAACGATTGAATATTGCAGGAATTAAGGCTCCCGGTTGCACGTGGTTTCTGAGGGGAAGTCCAGAGGGGCTAAGGCTAAGCTTAGGGAAGTTGAAGATCAGGATATATGCTGCAACACCAAGTAAGTTAGTCCTTTATACGTGCATGCAGGCGAGTTTCTTGCAACATCAATCATTTGTGAAAATCTGTCCTATAAGCCACGTGTGAGGCTGAGGTACCCACCTCAGAGCTCTGTGTCAACAGAGCTTGCCAGGGTAGGTGACTCACTTGGAGGCAGTCCACACAAATTTTCACACCAGGTATACACTTGTAGTTGCACAGGTCTTTACTCATTAAGTAAGTATAGCTCCAGGTATACATGAGTAGGTGCACAGGTGTTTACTCATTAAGTAAGTATAGATCCAGGTATGCACGAGTAGGTGCAAAGGCATAGGCAGGTGTTTACTCATTAAGTAAGTATAGATCCAGGTATGCACGAGTAGGTGCAAAGGCATAGGCAGGGTACTCCAGATACAGTCTCTCTCGGTACATAGCAGCATGCACGTGGAGAGTCTAGAATAGGCCCATAAGCCTGGCAGCGAGATTTTCCCTCTCTCTCCTCCTCCCTCTCCCCTCGCTTGACTCGGGTGGCAGGATAGTAATGCACACACGCACACACACCCTACCATAACCGACCCGTCCCTAAACCCACTCATACCCACACATACGCAGGAAGGAATACATATAAATGACCTCATAGGGGACAGGAGCCATAGTAGGGAAACAAGTGTAGTCAAAGATAAGATAAAACCAATATTGCAAACTAGAAATACTGCAGGAAATAGCAAACAAGAGGACTCCACTAGCAATAGTGAGGATATATTACCAAAAACAACTGGTGGGAGCTCCATTGTTGGTGCTAGGGAGGATAGAAGTAAGACAGGGAAACATGCACCAACAGGGAATACAGTCACAGAAACCCAAGGCAAACGGAAACCAAGCCTGTGCACATACTATGCACTCGGTATCTGCTGGCATGGGAAATCTGGAAAAACAGATGGGACGTGCAACTATGACCACCCTAGAAAATGCCATGCCCATATGAAAAACAGGAAAATGCAAACTCCCTTCCTGTAAGCTTTTTCATCCTGAACTGTGTACCTCTTCAGTACAGGAAAGACTGTGCTATAACTTAAATTGCCAGCATACCATCTAAAGGGGACAAAAAGATACAAAACATCCAGGCCAGGGGAAAAAACCTGGGTAGCCACAGCCACTCAAGAGGGAGGGGTTTTTTTTAGTGCCAGGAAGGAAAAAAAACGGGCAGGAAATGGCAGAAATCGTACACCAAATCCAGTCATTCCTGGAGTGGAACCCAGTCGATGGCCTCCACTCCAAACCAACAGATACAGATACTAATGCCGGAAAAAAAAATCCCCCCCCAGTACCAACAATACCACCAGTCCGATAACATTCTTCTTTGCAAATATACAGGGTCTAAAGCCAGCAACAAACAACAAAATACCTTTCATCCATGGACTGCTTGCAGAGGCAAAGGCAATGTTCGTGGCTTTCACTGAGACCCACATAAAGGATCACTTGGACAACGAAATATTAATCCCAGGTTACAACCTATACAGATGTGACAGAGTGAACAGGCAAAACGGGGGGTTGGCCTGTACATTGCAGAGTCACTTGTTTGCACAGAACTGCTAAATGCCTCAAATGATGTAGTGGAAGTTTTAGCAGTAAAGGTCGAGAACCAAAACCTAGTCATTGTGGTAGTCTACAAGCCTCCGGATGCAACATCCCAGCAATTCCAGGAACAGCTGTTAAAAATTGACCACTGTCTGGAAAACCTTCCAGCTCCTGCACCCAACATCTTGCTCCTGGGGGATTTCAACTTAAGGCACCAAAAATGGAGGAATATAGCAAATAATATTGTTGCAGTAATAACACCAGGAGGCAGCTCTGATGACAACTCACACTCACGTGAGCTTTTAAATCTCTGCACAAAATTCAATTTAAACCAGCAAATAATAGAGCCTACTAGACTGGAGAATACACTAGACCTCATCTTCACTAACAATGATGATCTGATAAGAAATGTCACCATATCAAAAACAATATACTCAGATCACAACATAATTGAGGTTCAGACATGTATGCACGGAGCCCCAGACCGACATAATGAGATTAGTCACGAGGGAGCATTCACCAAATTCAACTTCAATAACAAAAACATAAAGTGGGACCAAGTAAACCAAGTCCTAACCGATATAAGCTGGGAAGATATACTAAGCAACACAGACCCCAACTTATGCCTAGAACAGATTAACTCGGTGGCACTCGATGTATGCACAAGGCTTATTCCTCTAAGAAAAAGGAGGAGTAGATGTAAAACAGAAAGAGACAGGCGCTCCCTTTACAGGCGACGGAAAAGAATAACAGAGCGGCTAAAAGAGGTCAATATATCTGAAATGCGTAGGGAGACACTGGTCAGAGAAATAGCAAGCATCGAACTTAAGCTAAAAGAATCCTTTAGGAGTCATGAATCGCGGGAAGAACTAAAAGCCATAATGAAATCGAAAGAAACCCAAAGTATTTCTTCTCCTATGCCAAATCAAAATCGAGAACAACGTCCAGTATTGGGCCCCTACTTAAACAAGATGGGTCCTACACAGATGACAGCAAGGAAATGAGTGAGCTACTCAAGTCCCAATATGACTCAGTTTTTTAGCAAGCCGCTAACCAGACTGAGAGTCGAAGATCAAAATGAATTTTTATGAGAGACCCACAAAATTTGATTAACACAAGCCTATCCGATGTTATCCTGACGCCAAATGACTTCGAACAGGCGATAAATTTACATGCCCCTGCACTCTGCCCCAGGGCCAGACTCATGGAACTCTGTGTTCATCAAGAACTGCAAGAAGCCCCTATCACGAGCCTTTTCCATCCTATGGAGAGGGAGCATGGACACGGGGGTCGTCCCACAGTTACTAAAAACAACAGATATAGCCCCACTCCACAAAGGGGGCAGTAAAGCAACAGCAAAGAACTACAGACCAATAGCACTAACATCCCATATCATAAAAATCTTTGAAAGGGTCCTAAGAAGCAAGATCACCACCCATCTAAAACCCATCAGTTACACAACCCAGGGCAACATGGGTTTAGAACAGGTCGCTCCTGTCTGTCTCAACTATTGGATCACTACGACAAGGTCCTAAATGCACTAGAAGACAAAAAGAATGCAGATGTAATATATACAGACTTTGCAAAAGCCTTCGACAAGTGTGACCATGGCGTAATAGCGCACAAAATGCGTGCTAAAGGAATAACAGGAAAAGTCGGTCGATGGATCTATAATTTCCTCACTAACAGAACACAGAGAGTAGTCGTCAACAGAGTAAAGTCCGAGGCAGCTACGGTGAAAAGCTCTGTTCCACAAAGCACAGTACTCGCTCCCATCTTGTTCCTCATCCTCATATCCGACATAGA
Source organism: Cherax quadricarinatus (assembly GCF_026875155.1). NCBI lineage: Eukaryota > Metazoa > Arthropoda > Malacostraca > Decapoda > Parastacidae > Cherax > Cherax quadricarinatus. The sequence goes on along the minus strand of NC_069449.1, from coordinate 37,476,661 downwards.
CAAGGATGTCAGCCACAGCACCGTGTCTTCCTTTGCAGATGACACCCGAATCTACATGACAGTGTCTTCCATTGCAGACACTGCAAAGCTCCAGGCGGACATCAACCAAATCTTTCAGTGGGCTGCAGAAAACAATATGAAGTTCAACGATGAGAAATTTCAATTACTCAGATATGGTAAACATGAGGAAATTAAATCTTCATCAGAGTACAAAACAAATTCTGGCCAAAAAATAGAGCGAAACACCAACGTCAAAGACCTGGGAGTGATCATGTCGGAGGATCTCACCTTCAAGGACCATAACATTGTATCAATCGTATCTGCTAGAAAAATGACAGGATGGATAATCCGAATCTTGAAAACTAGGGAGGCCAAGCCCATGATGACACTCTTCAGGTCACTTGTTCTATCTAGGCTGGAATATTGCTGTACACTAACAGCACCTTTCAAGGCAGGTGAAATTGCCGACCTAGAAAATGTACAGAGAACTTTCACGGCGCGCATAACGGAGATAAAACACCTCAATTATTGGGAGCGCTTGAGGTTCCTAAACCTGTATTCCCTGGAACGCAGGAGGGAGTTTATTTTAGTTTATTATGTTTATTATGCACCCCATACCCATCCTGTGGGCGGTAGTCAAAAGATTACAGAGGTACATAATTGGTCCAGGGACTGGACTCCAAAGTTTTGATAGCTGAGCAAGTTACAGAGGCAATGAACTCACAATTTACAAAGGTAATGAACTCACAATTTACAAAGGTAATGAACTCACAATTTACAAAGGTAATGAACTCCAGGTAAGTCTGGTCACAATCATGACAAGTTACAAAGGTATTTACAGATTACAGAGGTACGTAATGGGTCCAGGGACTGGGCCCCCAAAGTTTTGATAGCCGAACTAGGTACAAAGGTAATGAGCTCACAAGTTACAAAGGTAATGAATTCTGTAGAATGGTTACTTACGTTTATACTTTGGCTACAATCATGAACAAATTATAGAGTAATGAGCAATTCACACTTCCACACCCGGTCACAATTGTAATGAGTTATTGGTGCAAAATTGATTGTTGAGTCACACACACCACACACACACACACACACACAAAACACACACACACACACACACACACACACCACACACACACACACACACACACACACACACACACACACACACACTTTAGTTTAATATCTTTATGCACCCCATACCCATCCTGTGGGCGGTAGTCAAAAGATTACAAAGGTACATAATGGGTCCAGTGACTGGACCCCAAAGTTATGACAGCTGAACCAGTTACAAAGGTAATGAACTCCAGGTAGATCTGGTCACTAATCATGGCAAGTTACAGAGGTAATGAATCAGCTTCACTCCTATACATGGTTACAGTCATGAACAAATTACAAAGTAATGAACCACTGTTTACGTCCACACCTGGTCACAATTGTAATGAGTTATAAATACAAATATTAAGTGGATCATACACCCACACTAGCGCGCGCGCGCACATACACACACGAGAGCGCACGCACGGACATGTGCACACCAGCGTTCAAATATATGCATACACACAAGGACGCACACCCACACACACACACCCACACACACACACCACCAACACCCCCACACACACACCCTCACACACACCCACACACACCACCCTCACACACACCCACACACACACACCCACACACACACACACCACCCACACACGCACACACACACCCCACACACGCACAAACACACCACACAAAAGCACACACACACACACACACACGCACACACACACACACACCCTCACACACCCACACACACACCCTCACACACACCCACACACACGCACGCACACACAACAACCACACACACACACACACACACACACACACACACACACACACACACACACACACACACACACACACACCCTCACACACACCCACACACACACACACACACACACACACACACACACACACACACACACACACACACACACACACACACACACACACACACACATGCACACATGTGGTAATGCTTTATTTACAGCTAGCAAAGTCAGGGTATTTCTCCAGAATGGTCTGCAATATACCACTGTGGATAAAAATACTTAGCCATTTCTTGAACACTTCTGAGTGAGTTGTTTCTAAATTCATTAATTTTATCACACTCCAGTACATAATGACGCAATGTGTGACAATAGTCCATCTGGCAAAGTTTACATTTCGTTTGGTCTACATCTGGTGGTGGTGATTTAACCTGCCAAAGATACTTGTAACCCAGCCGGAGCCGGGCAGTAGTGACATCCAAGAGTCTACTTATCTTGTTGGATGCACCATAGACATGTGGCTCCTCCGCATGATGGAATGATGATAGATGGACTGACTTGTGTCAATCTCCCTAAGTCTTAAGTCAATAAAGTTCATTTGAAGTTCTTTTCGTATTATTGTTCTCAAACTGCTAAATGACAACCCAAGATTGTAATCTACCCCCTCTTTGAAAGCATACAGCTTAGCCAATTTATCAGTTCTATCATGCATCTGAAGACCAATGTGAGATGGAATCCACAGCATGTGCACTCTGACTCCACTCTCCACAATCTTACCATATCTATGTCTGAGCTACTCAAGTCCCAATATGACTCAGTTTTTAGCAAGCCGCTAACCAGACTGAGAGTCGAAGATCAAAATGAATTTTTATGAGAGAGCCACAAAATTTGATTAACACAACCCTATCCGATGTTATCCTGACGCCAAATGACTTCGAACAGGCGATAAATGACATGCCCATGCACTCTGCCCCAGGGCCAGACTCATGGAACTCTGTGTTCATCAAGAACTGCAAGAAGCCCCTATCACGAGCCTTTTCCATCCTATGGAGAGGGAGCATGGACACGGAGGTCGTCCCACAGTTACTAAAAACAACAGATATAGCCCCACTCCACAAAGGGGGCAGTAAAGCAACAGCAAAGAACTACAGACCAATAGCACTAACATCCCATATCATAAAAATCTTTGAAAGGGTCCTAAGAAGCAAGATCACCACCCATCTAGAAACCCATCAGTTACACAACCCAGGGCAACATGGGTTTAGAACAGGTCGCTCCTGTCTGTCTCAACTATTGGATCACTACGACAAGGTCCTAAATGCACTAGAAGACAAAAAAGAATGCAGATGTAATATATACAGACTTTGCAAAAGCCTTCGACAAGTGTGACCATGGCGTAATAGCGCACAAAATGCGTGCTAAAGGAATAACAAGAAAAGTCGGTCGATGGATCTATAATTTCCTCACTAACAGAACACAGAGAGTAGTCGTCAACAGAGTAAAGTCCGAGGCAGCTACGGTGAAAAGCTCTGTTCCACAAAGCACAGTACTCGCTCCCATCTTGTTCCTCATCCTCATATCCGACATAGACAAGGATGTCAGCCACAGCACCGTGTCTTCCTTTGCAGATGACACCCGAATCTGCATGACAGTGTCTTCCATTGCAGACACTGCAAAGCTCCAGGCGGACATCAACCAAATCTTTCAGTGGGCTGCAGAAAACAATATGAAGTTCAACGATGAGAAATTTCAATTACTCAGATATGGAAAACATGAGGAAATTAAATCTTCATCAGAGTACAAAACAAATTCTGGCCACAAAATAGAGCGAAACACCAACGTCAAAGACCTGGGAGTGATCATGTCGGAGGATCTCACCTTCAAGGACCATAACATTGTATCAATCGTATCTGCTAGAAAAATGACAGGATGGATAATGAGAATCTTGAAAACTAGGGAGGCCAAGCCCATGATGACACTCTTCAGGTCACTTGTTCTATCTAGGCTGGAATATTGCTGTACACTAACAGCACCTTTCAAGGCAGGTGAAATTGCCGACCTAGAAAATGTACAGAGAACTTTCACGGCGCGCATAACGGAGATAAAACACCTCAATTATTGGGAGCGCTTGAGGTTCCTAAACCTGTATTCCCTGGAACGCAGGAGGGAGAGATACATGATTATATACACCTGGAAAATCCTAGAGGGACTAGTACCGAACTTGCACACGAAAATCACTCACTACGAAAGCAAAAGACTTGGCAGACGATGCACCATCCCCCAATGAAAAGCAGGGGTGTCACTAGCACGTTAAGAGACCATACAATAAGTGTCAGGGGCCCGAGACTGTTCAACTGCCTCCCAGCACACATAAGGGTGATTAGGAACAGACCCCTGGCAGTCATCAAGCTGGCACTGGACAAGCACCTAAAGTCAGTTCCGGATCAGCCGGGCTGTGGCTCGTACGTTGGTTTGCGTGCAGCCAGCAGCAACAGCCTGGTTGATCAGGCTCTGATCCACCAGGAGGCCTGGTCACAGACCGGGCCGCGGGGGCGTTGACCCCCGGAATCTCTCCAGGTAAACTCCAGGTACCCACAGTTCACACTCTCCTTGTAACTCCACTACCTCTCTCTTTCCCTCTCTCCCTCTCTCCCTCCCTCCCTCTCTTTTTCCCTCCCATCCTCTCTCTTTCCCTCCCTCCCTCTCTCTTTCCCTCCCTCCCTCTCTCTTTCCCTCCCTTCCTCCTCCTCCTCCTCCTATACTTCCTCCATCTTCCCCCCACCTCCCCTCCCGTCCTCCTTACCTACCTCCCCTACCATTCTCTTTCCCTGGCTCCCTCTCTCTTTCCCCTTCCCTTCCTCCTCCTGCTCCTCCTCCTCCTATACCCCTCCATCTTCCCCCCCACCTCCTGCTATACCTCCATCATCCCCCACCTCTCCTCCCTTACTCCCTACCAACCTCTCCCATTCCTTCCCTCCCTCTCTCTTTCCCTCCATTCCTCCCCCTTCTCCTCCTCCTCCTATACCTCCTCCATCTTCCCCCCACCTCCCCTCCCTTCATCCCTACCTACCTCCCCTACCCCTCTCTTTCCCTCCCTCCCTTTCTCTTTCCCTCCCTTCCTCCTGCTCCTCCTCCTATACCTCCTCCATCTTCCCCCCACCTACCCTCCATTCTCCCCCTCCCTGTCCCGTCACCTATGCCTGCAGAACACTACCCAACCCACACGCGTCACACACTCTTACACTCCCCTCCCCCCTCTCTCTCTCTCCCTTTTTATTTATTTATTTATTTATTTATTTATTTATTTATTTATTTATTTATTTATTTGAACATGATATAGAGAAGTACATAAGAATACAGTTAAATGCAGCGTGCCAAAGCCACTTGAATGCATAACATTACGGGCAGGCTTAAAATTAACTTAAGATTAACTAAGCAATGAAGTATTCAGTGGTAAAACATTATTGTAAACAGATAACAATTAAGCACAAATGAGTATTACAAAAACAGGTCGTATGGTTGCTTGCATTGCTGTACAATCAGTATTTATTTATTTATTTATCTATTTATTTATTTAATTTGAACATGATGCAGAGAAGTACAAGGAATACAATTCTTAAAGTGCAGCATGCCAAAGCCCCTTGTATGCAGAGCATTATGGGCAGGCTTAAAATTAACTTAAGATTAACTAAGCAATGATATATTCAGTAGTACAAAAATTATTGTAAAACAGATAACAATTTAGTACAAATGAGTATTACAAAGACAGGCCATATAGTCCTTTACTGTGTTGCTGTGTAATCAGTAGAATGGAGTATTCTGTTAGGCAATGGAGTTAAATAGTAACAAAGTTTGATTGGGTCACAGGTTGACATTTATGAGATGCAATAATGAGACATATATGAGATACAATTTATGAGATACAATTATTCAGTATTTATTTAGTTGTGGGTGAGTAAGTGATTTTTGAGAAGAGACTTGAATTTATAAACAGAGAGTGTTTCTTTTATATTCAGTACTCACAGGTAATGAATTCCAGATTTTAGGGTCTTTTATGTGCATTGAGTTTTTGCGTAGCATGCGATGGACACGAGGAGCATCAAAGAGTGATCTGTGTCTTGTGTTATGGTCATATGTTCTGTTGAGGTTGGTAAGGAGATGTTTGTGGGGAGGTGGTGGAACATATTCAGTCCTAGAAGTCCCAACGGGGAAAAACACACCGTTCAAGGGCCCTTACACCCACCCAAAACACAAACACATTCACCTGGGTTGGCGAAGGTGGTTGAAAGGTACTTTTTAATTCAGGAAGAAGTAGGTAGTTTATACTGTTAGTACACTAATATTAGGATTATTGAGGCAACTGTAGATAATAATAATGTAGACCTAAGACCTTAACATAGGTAGTAATAGGCCAAATGAAGGCAAACACTAGGTTAAGATAGCTAGGGAGAACTGGCAGCCCAAGTTTGAACGACGAGGCACGGGTCTCGAAAACGCCAGAGCTTTCTTGTATGGCTAGACACCATCTGAACAACACGTGCCGTGATCAGCAGGAGGCGCCCCCACATGTCTTCACATATGAGACCTGGGGAAATTTGGTGGAGGCACCTCAATGTACCGTAGATGTCCTCCTCCGTCAGGCCCATACAGTAAGACAAGACCTCCACTTTTTCTTAGGATTCTGGCCAGTGTCTGGGGAAAGTTGCGAGTGAGTTGAGCTGTAGGCCTTTGTGCAGCCGGCAGTTCATGACCAGTACGTACCTTGTCTCTTGTCAACCTAGAAGCTAGTGTCACTTTCTGCATAGTTATACTAGGGGATACACACCCCCTTGGAAATAGGAATTTCTGAGGTGCAGGCAGGTCACTAATAACGATTGAATATTACAGGAATTAAGGCTCCCTGTTGCACGTGGTTTCTGAGGGGAAGTCCAAAGGGGCAAGCTTAGGGAGGTTGAAGACCAGAATAGACTCTACATCACCTAGTAAGTTAGTCCTTTAAATGTGCATGCAGGCAAGATTTCTTGCAACATCAGTCATTTATGAAAATCTGTCTTATAAGCCACTTGTGAGGTTGAGGTACCGACCTCAGAGCTCGGTGTCAACAGAGCTTGCCAGGGTAGGCTACTCACTTGGAGGCAGTCCAGACAAATTTTCACAAGTTGTCCTTCGTAACCGTGATGTGGAATAGCTAAGTTAAAATTACCATAGCTAGGCCACAGTTAGGAACCAGTTTAACAGAGTTAGGTTAAGTTAGTACACCTAGACCCAGAGTTAACACAGAGGTTAGGCCAAGCTGACTATACACAGAAGTTGTTATTTGCAGTAATTTACAGGCAGGCCAGGTAGGCTAGAGAAGCTTGTGAATTTAATTATTTACAGTGAATACAAGTAACCCAGAGTAGGAAACTTGTGTGTTAATTACTTACAGTGGATTTGCAAGGTAGCCACAGTTAGGCTAGGCTTGTGCAATATTTACAGCAGTTATAGTAGCTAGGACAGATTTAACCTAGTTATTATTTACAGTGAGTGCTAAAGCCAGGTTTAAGCTATAGCACACTAGTTAGGTTAGGATTTACCTTATCCAACCATCCACGCTAGACTGAGTAAGCTGGGCACAGTTAGGCAAAGCTGTTTATGTACATTATTTATTTACTGTTTCACAAGTTGAATTGTTGAATTCATTTGTGCTAACCAAGTAATTTTTAATTTGTATACTGCATTTTTATTGTGTGATTTTCATTGTCTTTGACTCATTTTAATGTGGGATTTGTGAATTGTACCTGAGACTAGTTTAAGTCCTGTAATTATTTGCTGGCATTGTACAGGAAATTGCTAGGTTAAGCTTTCACATCGACACACATTTCGATTGGGATTTGAGAGCTAACAGTGTACATTTTTTATTCAGAGTAGAGTCAATATAATAAAGAAAGTTGTCAAGCTTGTTAACAGAGAAGCCTTGAGACTCGTTCATTCTTGCCTAATACCGTTTGTGCTGTGGGGTGGGCTAATTGAAGTACAAATTAGTACCATGATCTTAACTAAATCGCAACTATGGTAGGTGAAGATGAAGTACCAGCTGTCTCAGCTCTAAGTCAATTAAAGTGGTCCATGGGAGCCTATAAGGGACGCCTGAACAAAGCATGTGAGGAGTGTCGTATGGCCAGGCAAGATCAGGATGTAGACTGTGAGGAACTAGAGAGTTGCCTGAAACCTTTGGAGCAAAGGCTGGAGGCCTTTGAGAGATCATTTATCCTTTATGAGACAAAGGCCTATGCTGCAGGTGAGTCTGACTATACAGTCGAGGTAGCATGGAAGGACTATGACGAACGAAGGGCAGAGTGTAAACCAGAGATGAGACTCTGCAGGCAGTTAATAAAGACTTTGAAGGCCGATACAGCACGGGCAGCAAATGTTTCAGGGAACACGAAGAATAGCACACCTGTTAATGTGTTGCCCAGATTGCCCCAGTTGAATTTACCAACTTCGACAGAACCTTAGCAGAGTACATTGCTTTCTGGGATCAGTTTAAAGCCCAGATAGATGACAGAGACGATTTGTCAGATGCCGTCAAATTACAGTATTTACGTTCACAGCTCAAGGGTAAAACCTTGGACTTGGTCCGGCATTACCAAACCACTGACACTAATTACCAACATGCCAAAGACCAATTAAAAAACATGTTTGGCAATACTGAGGAGATAAAGGTAACTATACTTTATCAGTTGTTAGATCTAGAGAGCTTGTTGCCATGACCGTAAGAGCCTAGAGAAGTTCCGAATCGAAGTTATGAGTTTGACAAATAGTCTTAAAGATTTACATGATTGGGGTAAGTCAGAATGGTTAATCAGTCAGGTGATTCAGAGGAAACTGGCTGGCACTACAGTGCATGAGTTACGCTTAAAATATCGGACGAATAGGTTCACGATACAACAAATTGTTGAGGGGTTGGGAGATCTCGTTTCTCATTTGAGTATAGGTGTGAGAAAAGAGTCGCCACCATCACCACATAAAAACCCAGACAGTTGCTCAAAGATCTCGAGAGAGATCAGTCTAAAGCTCATACGACTAACGTTGGAGTGTACTATGGTAAAGAAGTGTCTAAGGTAAGAACCTCTAAGCAGAACCTCAGAGGCACTCATGCCAGAATATGGGTGTTCTGCGAAGGCAAACACGTTAGCCACGAGTTGCTCGGAGTATACAACACTGAGCAGTAGGCAACAGAGACTAAAGGAGTTGAGACTCTGTTTCAAGTGTTGTGGGGAACACTTTGCGAGAGACGGTGGTACCCAGCTCAGTGAGTGTCCAGTTTGTTGCAAAGGTAAGCACCATACTGCACTATGTCCCAATAATTTAAGGGAACCCCAGGCTAGTAGGGACCTCTCTCAGGAAGAGATAGAGAGTGAGTCTGAGCCTGAAATGGTATCCAGCATGATTAGTGGGAGTGAAGTCTCTAATCCGAGTGAGAATCACGGAGGTGCTGCCCTACCTACAGTCATGGCAAAGGTTGTGAATTACCTGAGTTTACTGAGAGAGAGTTTCGGGTGTCAACGCCCGCGGGCCGTCTGTGACCAGGTGCTTGGGACAGGTCCGAAACAACATGATTATTCATTTGACTCAGGCAGCAAGTATCCTGATAACAAAGAAATGCGTAGGGCTAAATTAAAGAGTTGAACGGCCACAACGGAAAGTTAGTATGATGTTGGAGGAGCATTAAGTCGGCCCCACCCAAATTTTGATGTGGTGAGATGTACACAGTCAATAATTAGGATGGACATCGCAGAGGACATCAAGCTTAGAGGTAGAGACGTTACCCAGGCACATTACAGCGAGAGGGTCTTGCTGCAGCAGCTAAGCGATTGAAAGACCTTGACGTGAAGCTGGCAGACCAGGGAATTACCACTGACACAGTCAGAAATGTAGGTATCCTGGTGGGAGCCAATCAGATAGATGACTTCCTGTCTACATGACGGATGTTTAGGGAAGGAATTGGTTTATACAGATCCCCAGTAGGATACATCATAGGCGGCAGGATTCCACCTGAATTCCCTGCCATGCCAGAGAGAGAAGAAGCTGTCCCCATGATAGCTGGGGGAGTAGTGATAATGAGTACCAGTATACAGGATGAACTGCCAGGGAAGCTGAACCAGGTAGGGAGTGAAGAACACTTGGCCACCTTGGGAAAACACTTTTACAGGGTACGTAAAGAGGGAGATAGATTGCCATTAAATCCAGGGAACCTCGTATCAGTGGAAGAAAAGGCTACCAGGGTATGTGGGCCACTGGGTGGGAAAGTACGGAGCCACTCAGTCAAGGCTAGACATACGAAAGATGTTAAAGTTAAAGGAAAGGGTGCTAAGACCACCGGAACCAACAAGTTTACACTCCCAGAGGTCCATGCAGGGGAAACTGGATGGTTGAAGTTACACGAGAGTCTGCTCGATGAGAGTGGCCGGACGGCACTCGTGTCCAGGGTCTGATGTGGGGGCTCGCTGAAGGTGAACTTGATTTAGACTTAGCGCCTACCTTCGCCGGTGGGAGGATCTTGGAACTTATTCGGTCCAAGAAGTCCCAACGGGGAAAAACACACTGTTCAAGGGCCCTTACACCCACCCAAAACACAAACACACTCACCCTGGTTGGCAAAGGTAGTTGGAAGGTACTTTTTAATTGATAGGTTTACCTTTCAGGAAAGAAGTAGGTAGTTTATACTGTTAGTACACTAATATTAGGATTATTGAGGCAACTGTAGATAATAATAATGTAGACCTAAGACCTTAACATAGGTAGTAAAAGGCCAAATGTAGGCAAACACTAGGTTAAGATAGCTAGGGAGAACTGGCAGCCCAAGTTTGAACAACGAGGCACGGGTCTCGATGATGCCAGAGCTTTCTTCTATGACTAGACACCATCTGAACAACATGTGCCGTGATCAGCAGGTGGCACCCCCACGTGCCTTAACATGTGAGACCTGGGGAAATCTGGTGGAGGCACCTTGATGTACTGTAGATGTCCTCCTCCATCAGGCCCATACAGTAAGACAAGACCTCCACTTTTACTTTGAATTCTGGCCAGTGTCTGGGGAAAGTTGACGAGTGAGTTGAGCTGTAGGCCTTTGTGCAGCCTGCAGTTCATGACCAGTACGTACCTTGTCTCTTGTCAACCTAGAAGCTAGTGTCACTTTCTGCATAGTTATACTAGGTGATACACACCCCCTTGGAAATAGGGATTTCTGAGGTGCAGGCAGGTCACTAATAACGATTGAATATTGCAGGAATTAAGGCTCCCGGTTGTATGTGGTTTCTGAGGGAAGTCCAAAGGGGCTAAGCTTAGGGAGGTTGAAGACCATAATAGACTCTACATCACCAAGTAAGTTAGTCCTTTAAATGTGCATGCAGGCGAGATTTCTTGCAACATCAGTCATTTATGAAAATCTGTCCTATAAGCCACTTGTGAGGCTGAGGTACCGACCTCAGAGCTCGATGTCAACAGAGCTTGCCAGGGTAGGCGACTCACTTGGAGGCAGTCCAGACAAATTTTCGCAGGAGGGTTTATGTCAGAGTTAAGTGTTCTATGTATATAGTAGGTGCAGTAATAAGTATGAATGTTTTGTATTGTAAGTAGGTTTAGAGTTTTGAATATTGGTGGAGTGTGCTGTCTGTAGTGGGAATTTGTTATCATTCTGACTGCAGCCTTTTGTTGGGTGATTAGTGGTCTCTCTCTCTAACTCACACTCGACCACATTGTCTCTATCCTCCTTCTCTTTCTCTAACCCTCTAGCTCACACTCAAACACACTCTCTGTCCCTCTCTATCATCCTCTTCCTATACCTCCTCCATCTCTCCCCCTCACCTCCTCTTCCTTCTCCTCCTCCCTCTCCCCTCGCCTCCAAGGCCTGCAAGCACACTAAAGGCGATCTTCCCCAACTCACATGATCCACACACTCTGGCTCTCCCTTCCCCCCTCTCTCTCTAACTCATACTCAACCACACTCGCTGTCTCTCTTTATCCCACTTTCTCTCCCTCATTCTTCCTTCTCATCCCCTACTCCTTCTACTCCCCTCCCCCCATTGTTCCTCCCCCTGTCCCCCTTAGTCTTCCCCCATCTCTCTTCCCTCTGCTGCTGTCCCCCCTCCAGCTCATTATCCTTTTCCCCTCCCTGTTTCCTCCTCCCTTCTCTCCACAACAAACACCCCCCCTCCCCCACAACAAACATCCCTGTCCGATTTCCTCCAGTTTTGGTGCACAAGACAAAGTTTTTTCACTCTTTCTTGAAAATATTTATCAAAAATATACCTCAAACAACAACTGAGAAAAGACTGAAAAAGGGCTGATTCACCGAAAATGCCCTTGGGGGGGCGTTTATTCCTATATGGGACGACGTAAGGTTGTTTGGACACTTGGTGCCGAGAGAACAATGCTAATACGAATTTTCTTAGGGACCTTTTCCTCTAAATAACTTATCTTTATTTCACAAAAAATAAAGTTTGTTAGTTCTTGGAATGTTGCAAAAAATCTGCCCTTTACTCCCACATAACTCCCAAAGTATTTGGAATATTTCCAAAAATGACCCGAAGGAAATTAGAGAAATCATTATTCTACAGTTTCTGTGACATCGATACCATGCCTAACCTTCTAGGGTAGGGTAGGTGCCTGAGCCGGCGCTTGTAGCTCACAAGACTGTCATTCCCATTAGCCCCCTTGGGGCGGGGATGGCAGACCAGAGAGGCCTAGCTTGTGGCTAGGCCTGGGGACAATTGGTCCCAAAAATGAGGAGGTATTTGTGCCTCCTCCCATGGGAGACTTAGGTCTCAGACACTCCCTAAAGAGGGAGCCAAGGCCGGGCCACCACTTGGAAAAGGCCCGGGCCGGGAGAATACCGGCGAATCTTTAATAATAATAAATAATAAAATTTCTGTGAATATTATTCCATTTAATTAAGTAATAAAGGAAGAAATAGGTACATTAGGTGAATAAGTTACTTCCGAGATATTGGCCTGGAACGCCGGCCGGCCCACCGTCTCCAAAAAAAAAAAAATCGCGAAAATCGCGTTTGTTTGGGGTGTATTTCTTAGTAAACTGATGTTCTAGTGCAGTTATCCTCTTCAAAACACCGTTTTCTCTTACTCAAAAACGACATGGAGAGGAGTAACTCATTTATATCGAAATATTCCTGATGGTCTCTCCATATTATGGCCTATTTTATTCAGTCTAGAGTATATAACATGTTTGTATGTTATTTATAGTGTTTATTATATCATATTAGATCAATTCTGATAGATAAATAAGCCGTAGAGTTGATAAAAAGTATCCAAAACGGTGGGGATCCTCTACAAGATACGATACTACGTACCGCAAACTGCCCTTCTCACACTATACCATTCACTTGTGTATCCATACCTCACCTATGCTATCTGTGCTTGGGGTTCAACTGCAGCAACACACCTAAAGCCAATAATAACCCAACAAAAAGCCGCAGTAAGAATAATCACTAAATCCCATCCCTGGCAACACACCCCCCCACTCTTCATAGATCTAAACTTACTCCCTGTTCAGAACATCCACACTTACTACTGTGCAATCTAAATCTACAGGACCTTAAATTCCAATATTAACCTTGACCTAAAACGCTTTCTTGATAGTTGTGACAGGATCCACAGGCATAACACCAGACACAAACATCTCTATGACATTCCCCGAGTTCGACTAAACCTTTACAAAAATTCAATGTATTTCAAAGGACCTAAAATCTGGAACACCCTACCTGAAAACTCTAGAACTGCAGGCACATTTATCACTTTCAAAACTACAGTTAGAACACATCTTATCTCCCTGATCCGCCCCAACAACTAACTACATGATAACCACCTGGTGGTTCAAAATTACACTCACTCACCCACTGACTATAAACTGACTATAAGGGTGGCCCAGTGGCCTGGTGGCTAAAGCTCCCGCTTCACACACGGAGGGCCCGGGTTCGATTCCCGGCGGGTGGAAACATTTCGACACGTTTCCTTACACCTGTTGTCCTGTTCACCTAGCAGCAAATAGGTACCTGGGTATTAGTCGACTGGTGTGGGTCGCATCCTGGGGGACAAGATTAAGGACCCCAATGGAAATAAGTTAGACAGTCCTCGATGACTCACTGACTTTCTTGGGTTATCCTGGGTGGCTAACCCTCCGGGGTTAAAAATCCGAACGAAATCTTATCTTATCTTAACCCAGAAATACTAATCTTAATTTTAAAATAATAAATCCTAACTAGTCATAAGTTTGCCTATGTTACTCAAATATAGACACCTTGTATTGTGCCAAAACAAAAGCTTTCAAATTGCTAAACTCAAAATTGTGATGTAGTCACTTAGCCTTAATCTGTAAGGACTTAATGTTAAGAATTAATCTAAGTCTGCTCGAAATGCCTAGCCATGCTAGGTGTCCTAGTGGCCCCCCTCTGTAATTAGTATTTTATAACGTGTAAACCACAAAATACCCAAAACCTGTAAACCCCACATTGTAACCATTATTTTTTTTATTATCACACTGGCCGATTCCCACCAAGGCAGGGTGGCCCGAAAAAGAAAAACTTTCACCATCATTCACTGTCTTGCCAGAAGGGTGCTTTACACTACAGTTTTTAAACTGCAACATTAACACCCCTCCTTCAGAGTGCAGACACTGTACTTCCCATCTCCAGGACTCAAGTCCGGCCTGCCGGTTTCCCTGAACCCCTTCATAAATGTTACTTTGCTCACACTCCAACAGCACGTCAAGTATTAAAAACCATTCGTCTCCATTCACTCCTATCAAACACGCTCATGCACGCCTGCTGGAAGTCCAAGCCCCTCGCACACAAAACCTCCTTTACCCCCTCCCTCCAACCTTTCCTAAGCCGACCCCTACTCCGCCTTCCTTCCTTCCACTACAGACTGATACACTCTTGAAGTCATTCTGTTTTGCTCCATTCTCTCTACATGTCCGAACCACCTCAACAACCCTTCCTCAGCCCTCTGGACAACAGTTTTTGGCAATCCCACACCTCCTCCTAACTTCCAAACTATGAATTCTCTGCATTATATTCACACCACACATTGCCCTCAGACATGACATCTCCACTGCCTCCAGCCTTCTCCTCGCTGCAACATTCATCACCCATGCTTCACACCCATATAAGAGTGTTGGTAAAACTATACTCTCATACATTCCCCTCTTTGCCTCCAAGGACAAAGTTCTTTGTCTCCACAGACTCCTAAGTGCACCACTCACCCTTTTCCCCTCATCAATTCTATGATTCACCTCATCCTTCATAGACCCATCCGCTGACAAAGTCCACTCCCAAATATCTGAATACATTCACTTCCTCCATACTCTCTCCCTCCAATCTGATATCCAATCTTTCATCACCTAATATTTTTGTTATCCTCATAACCTTACTCTTTCCTGTATTCACTTTTAATTTTCTTCTTTTGCACACCCTACTAAATTCATCCACCAATCTCTGCAACTTCTCTTCAGAATCTCCCAAGAGCACAGTGTCATCAGCAAAGAGCAACTGTGACAACTCCCACTTTATTGTGTGATTCTTTATCTTTTAACTCCACGCCTCTTGTCAAGACCCTCGCATTTACTTCTCTTACAACCCCATTTATAAATATATTAAACAACCACGGTGACATCACACATCCTTGTCTAAGGCCTACTTTTACTGGGAAATAATTTCCCTCTTTCCTATGTAACCATTATAGAGAATAAACTTGAATTGAATTGAATTGAATAATAATGAAGTGATTTCTCCTGGCTCTCTCTGGAGTGGGAATATGGCCGAGGGTTCCCAGATGATTCCTGATTGGCTGGCACTCTACGGATAAGCTCCGCCTACTTTCATATGATGCCAAATAGTCAGTTATTATATTAGAAAGAATAATGCAAGAAAAAGCTATAAAAAACAAGGAAAAAATTCCAAAAAATATATGGGCTGAGAGCAGACATGCTACCCATATTGTCATCACCATACCTGATATAAATGACTATAATTTCTTGTAGAAACGTCATAGAACATTTATTCTGGTACCATTGTGTTGCCAAAGAGTTAAGCTATTTTTTTTTCTGTACAAATAACTCAAATTTCCATAAATTTCGATTTTTTTAGAGCGTTGCAGAAAATTGCCCTACTGCCCCCTAAGCTCTTCCTTCTGTGAAAAAAAAATGGGACACCAAAAACCTGGACAGAGAACCAGAGGAATGGTGGATGAAATGTGAGTGGTTGGGACCTGGAGATAGGACTGACTAGGAGGCAGAGCTCATGCAAAGAGAGGAGTGGGGGCGTAGCTGAGAGAGATCAGCAAGCAAATGGAAGAGAAAATAGCTGAGGAGAGCAGGAATGGGAATTACAAATCACCGAGTTTGAAGCTAAGATACAGAGCTTAGTAAATCTAAATAGTCTGAAAACAGCCTAATATAAGAACCAAAGGACAGTACAGCTGATGACTCAAAGATCTACTACATCAGTCACCATGAGGGGAAACAGTAAGGGACAAAGGAGATTTACTGTATGCGATCAACCCCATCGGACCCAAGGGGGCCTTAGAAAAGTCAGTAGAAACAGCAAGAACTAATGCTAAGCCATGCTACGGCTTCTAGTGGTACACTCTGTAATTATTATTTTAACTACATGTAAACCACACAGATAACCAAATTCTGTAAACTCAGCATTGTAATACTTATAGAGAATAAAGTTTGAATAGAGATTTTTGAATTTGAAAGTCATGAAGGCGCTAAACTATACACGAGAGGCTCTAACAGACAACTGCCATACCAGGAACAAATAAGCAGAGGGACACCAATAGGGAATAGACAGTAAGAAGCAATGCATCATGGCAGGAACTAATTTTGAATCCGAGATGGCTAGGAAGCACAGAGGGAGAATGAAAGGGAGAGGGCCAATTTTTGTCTATGGGCTATCAAGAAGATGATGGGGAAACATACGATGCAAGGAAACAGGAGGAGAAAATAAATGATTGAAAGCATCATGAAAAGGCATAGAAGAGGATGACATGAACTCATGCTGTCAATTTTTCATAGAATTTGGTGGTTTGCGAGGGGAAAAAAAAGTTACCAGTCAAAGTGATTTTCAAGGCAGAGTCAGGCTCGAAACGGACCCTGCAGGAGAAAAGCACACCAAGGGACAATCAGGTTTCCGAGTGTGTACCTCGACCAAAAAAACACAAGAAGAAAGGATACACGAAAAAAAAGGGCAACATCGCAAGGGGGAAAAGGGGGGCAAGGGGTGAAAGAAGAAATCAGGCCCACATAAAAGAACAAACACAACCCCCTCCAGTACCACCAACAGAAGGAAACAACCAGGGGCATCTAAAAAGCAACAACACCTAACCCAAAACCCCATTTCCCCCTTGCACCCCTGTCCCCATCCCCCCAGCAAAAAACCCACCCCTAAGAAATCCACAGAAAAACCCACACATCCCCTTTTTGCATAAACCCAAACCCCACAGTAACCCTCAGTAACCTGTACACCCCCTCAGCTCAAACCCACCCCCACAGAAACCCCACAGTAACCCACACAATGTACCCCCTTCGTCCCCATCCCCTCACCACAAACCCACCCTCACTGTAACTCACAGCAATCACACAACTGTACCCTCTATCCCCATCCCCTCACCACAGCCCCCCTCCAATTGAACCCCCCAAGGCCCTCTTCCCCACCCCCTAAAAACACCACCCCACCCCAACTGAAACCCCCATAGCCCTCTGCCCCCCACATCCCACCCCCCAAGACCCCACCCCCACACCAACCCCCTAAAAACCCCCCCTGCTCCCCCCTAACCCACATCTCTCCCCAGACCACAGTTATTGAAAAGAAGTTGAAGGTTTGGTACATGAACGGGGATGGAATAACAAATAAATGTGAGGAGGGGCACGAAAAATCAAGGAGTTGTCCCCACACATCGTAACGGTTACAGAACGAAACTCACGGGGATAATAACAATGCAAATTTCCCCCCCGGGAAATTCAATCCTGAGGAAGGATGGGAGGAGCAGGGGGAAGGAGGGGTTGCACTACTAATAAAAAACCGGTGGGGTTATCAAGAAATGGAAGGTAGGGAAAGAGATTGGAAAAAGGGGATTACATATAGGTACGTTCAGTCAGGGGAACACAAGGTAGTCATTGCAGTTTTTATAACCCACCACAAAAACTGCAGGAGGCCAAGAGAGGAATATGATAATGCAACAGAGAAATGGTGGACACTCTAGCTGGGGGTGGCAAGAAGGGCTCCTCAAGTAGAGCGAAGATACTGGTCAGGGGCTACTTCAGTCACGGGGAGATTGATTGGGAAAACCTGGAGCACATGGGGGTCCCAAAACAGGGAGAGCCAAGATGATGGATGTGGTGCTGGCAAATCCATGCACCAACATGTTAGGGATACTACCAGAGAGAGAGGGGAGGATGAACCAGCAAGACTGGACCTCGTGTTCACCCTGAGTAGCTCAACATTAGCAACATCACATATGAAAGGCCCTTTGGAGCTATGACCATGTAGTTATGAGCTTTGAATACATCATGGAGCTAAAAATGGAGGGGTAACAGAGTAAAAGGAAAAAGCTAAACTATAAAAGAGGGGGCTACACAGGGAAAGGGACCTTCCTGCAGGAGGTTCAGTGGGAACAGGAGTTGGTAGGAAAAATCAGTAAACGAATGATGGACTTTGTAACAACAAAATGCAAGGAGGCAGAAGAAAGGTTTGTTCCCAAGGGTAACAGAAATAATGGGAAGGACAGAACGAGCCCTGGTTTACCCCAAGTGTAGGGAGGCAAAACTAAGTGCTCTAGAGAATGGAAAAAGTACAGAAGGCAAAGGACTCAGAGAATAAAGAGATTAGTTCGACGAGCCAGAAACGAGTTTTGGCACAGATAAGAAGGGAGTTTGTAGCGGCAGTATGAAAATGACATAGCATCGAAAGTCAAGTCAAAAACCGAAACTACCTACAGCCACATCAGGAGAAGACAGCATCAAGAAACCCAAATAATCAGGCTGAAGAAAAAAGGTGGAGAGCTCAAAGAAACGACCAGGAGGTATGTGAGGAGCTCAAAAATGAGATTTCAGGAAGTGTTTACAGTGGAGGCTGAAGGGACAACGGAAGACAAAACAGTGGCGTACAGCAACAAGGGTATACAAACAAGTTTTGAATGAATTACACACAACTGAGGAGGAGGGGGAGAAGCTCCTAACTGACCTTGATAACCTCAAAGGCGGTGGGGCTGGGCAACATTCTCTCCATGGTCCTTAGAGAGGGAGCAGGGACATTACGTGTGCCACTAACCAAAATCTTCAACCCCTTCCCTTGAAACTGGGCAACTACCTGAGGGATGGAAGAAGGCAAATGTGGTCCCAAAACTTTTAAAAAGGAGACAGAAATGAAGCACTAAATTGTAAAACCAGTGTCCACTGACAAGTATAGTATGCAAAGTCTTGGAAAAAATTTTCAGGAGGAGAGTGGTGGAGCACCTGGAGCGGAAAAAGATTATAAACGACAGCCAGCATGGATTCATGGAAGGCAAATCCTTGTCACAAACCTACTAGAGTTTTACGACAAGTAACTGAAGTAAGAAAATGAGAGGGAGGGTGGTTGATTGCATTTTCTTGGACTGCAAGAAGGCCTCGACCACAGTTCCTCACAAGAGATTAGTACAGAACTGGGGGAACAGGCACGTATAACAGGGAGGGCACTGCAATTGATCAGAGAATACCTAACAGGGAGGCAACAGCGAGTCATGGTCCGTGATGAGGTATCACAGTGGGGACCATACGGTGGGGTCCCACAGATCAGTCCGGGACCATGCATTCTTGGTATATGTGGATGACATGACGGAAGGGTTAGACCAGAAGTGCCATGTTTGCAGATACGGAATTTTAAGAGAAGAAATAAACCAAAGGGG
>NC_069449.1:37425966-37456390 GCF_026875155.1 Cherax quadricarinatus | reverse complement strand
TCATTTGCTTTCACAGCAGGGGAAAAAAAGGAATATCCCTGGGAAAATTTTTATTGCCTAAAAAAGTTTTTTGACACAGTAGACCACGACATCCTACTCCACAAACTTGATCATTACGGTATAAGAGGCCATGCGCTTGCTTATTTCAAATCTACATTACTAATAGGTATCAGTATGTCACCATTAAAGACACAGCATCAGCAACATGGCCATTGATACTGGAGTTCCGCAGGGAAGTGTCCTTGGTCCCCTGCTCTTCCTCATATACATCAATGACCTTCCAAACGTATCCCAACACCTGAAACCCATTCTCTTTGCTGACGACACAACTTATGTCATCTCTCACCCTAATCTTGCCACCCTCAACACCATTGTGAATGAGGAGCTGATCAAAATATCGACTTGGATGACAGCCAATAAACTTACGCTTAACACTGACAAAACCTACTATATTATGTTTGGTAGCAGAGTAGGAGATGCACAAATTAACATTAAGACTGACAACACTCTAATTACCAGAAATAATGGGGGCAAATTCCTAGGCTTATACCTTGACAACAACCTGAATTTCAGCACCCATATCCAGCATATAACCAAAAAAGTATCCAAAACGGTTGGGATCCTCTCCAACATACGATACTACGTGCCGCAAAATGCCCTTCTCACACTATACCACTCACTTATTTATCCATACCTCACCTATGCTATTTGTGCTTGGAGATCAACTGCAGCAACACACCTAAAGCCAATAATAACCCAACAAAAAGCTGCAGTAAGAATAATCACTAAATCCCATCCCTGGCAACACACCCTCCCACTCTTCATAGACCTAAACTTACTCCCTGTTCAGTACATCCACACTTACTACTGTGCAATCTACATCTACAGGGCCTTAAACTCTAATATCAACCTTAACCTAAAACGCTTTCTTGATAGTTGTGACAGAACCCACAGGCATAACACCAGATACAAACATCTCTACGACATTCCCCTTGTCCGACTAAACCTTTACAAAAATTCAATGTATGTCAAAGGCCCTAAAATCTGGAATACCCTACCTGAGAACTCTAGAACTGCAGACACATTCATCACCTTCAAAACTACCATTAGAAAACATCTTATCCTCCCCGAACACCTCTGTCATCAACTAACTGACCGAATTACCACCTGTGGTTCACACTTAACACTCAATCACCCATTTGAACCATAAACTGAAATATTAATCTCAAATCTAAAATAAAGAAATCCTGTGGATACGTTCAAAACACTGAAACTATGTACTGTCCAAACAAAAGAAACAAGTTACATTTCTAAACTACACAAACTATAGTTATTCCACTTAGCCATAATACCAACTTACCTCATCCATTTGTAATATTTTACAATTAAGAACTAAAACTAAGTCTGCCCTAAATGCTACCATGCTAAGCAAATCTAGTGTACACTCTGAATCATTATTTTACACATGTAAAACCACACACTAACCAATTTCTGTAAACTCAGCATTGAATCCTTAAGAGAATAAACTTTGAATTGAGAATTTGAATATGACCTGTCCTTTGTATATACTCATTTTGTACTAAATTGTTATTCTAATTACAAACATTTTTTGATCACTGATATATCAAATGCTATGGGGGGGGTAGAAATCTTAAGTTAATATATAAGCTGCCCATAATCTCTGCATACAAGGGACTTGTGGCATGATGCACTTTAAAAAATGTATTCCTTTACTTCTCTGTATCATGTTCAAATTAATAATAAATAAATAAATAAAAAATAAATTAAATAAATAAAGCATTAACCATGTGTACTCACCTGTTTGATACTCACCTATTGAGGTTGCCAGGGGCGAGTCCAAAGCTCCGACCCGCCTCTCACTGGTCGCTACTTAGGTCACGCTCCGTGAGACCAGACTTTACCGTACCTCTGCTTAAAGCATGTATGGAACCTGCCTCCACTACATCGCGCATCCCAAACAATTCCACTTGCCTGACTACTCTGGTGGCTGAAGAAATACTTCCACAAACATCCTTTGAGGTATCTGTGTCTTCAGCTTCCCAACTGTGTCCCCATGTTGCTGTGTCCAGTCCACTGGACATCCCTGTCTTGTCCACCTTGTCATTCCTCTCAGTATTTTTAAGTCTTATCAATGTCCCCCAAGCTCTCCTTCCTCCATCGTCAGGTTGAACATAAAAGGTATAAGATTCCCTTAACCTCTCCTCGTATACATACCTCTTAACTCTGGACTAGTCTTGTAGCAAACCTTTGCACTTTCTCTAGTTTCATTACATGCTTGGCTAGGAGTTGGTTCCAAACTGGTGCCGCATACTCAGTAATATGGGCCTAACACAAACGGTGTACAGGTCCGAAGCGATTCCTTAATTAAGATGTCAGAATGCGGTTTCTGAGTTGATGCCAGGAGCCCATATGCTGGCATAATTTGGTGAATGTGTCGCTTCAAGGAATGTATCACCCCTAAGATCTTTTTCCTTGAAAATGATGTTTGCATCTCCTGGCCCCCTAGACGTAACACCATCTGCAGTCTCTTTGCCCTCCCCCAATCCTCATGACCTTTGCACTTGTGGGATTAGAACTCCAGGAGCCAGTTGCTGACCAGTCTCAGCCTGTCCAGATCACCTTTTGTATTTCTGCCATGTCTCGAATGAATGAACTTTTCTCAGCAACTATTACGTCAACTCAAACAGGGACACCTCGAGTTTATATTCCCGTCCGTATGTCGTTCACAAATCCCAGAAAGCAGCACTGGCCCTAGGACTGAACCTCCTGTGGACCCTGCTGGTCACAGGTGCCCCACTCGACACCTCGCCACGTAGACTTACGCGCTGCTGTCCTTCCTGACAAGTATTCCCGATCATTGCTAGTGCCTTCCCTGTTTATCCTGCTTGGTCCTCCAGTTTTTTGCACTAACTCTTGTGTGGTACTGTGTCAAAAAGCCTTCTTGCATTCTCAAGAAAATGCAATCCACCCACCCCTACTCTCTCTCTTGTCTTACCATGCTGTCACCATTCATAGTTACTCCAGTTAGGTTTGTGACACAGGATTCCCATCTCTGAAACCCATGTTGGCTGCTGGTGATGAGATCATCCTTTCGAATGTTCCACATTCTTCTCCAGACAATCTTTTTCCATGATTTTGCATCTATACATTCAGTGACACTGGTCTGTAGTATAGTGCTTAATGTCTGTCTCCTTTTTAAAGATTTGGTACCAAACATTTGCTGTCTTCCATGCCTCAGGCAATCTCCTGTTTCGATAAGATGTATTTGAATATTGTTATTAGGGGTACACATAGCCCTCTTCTCCCTCTCTCAGGACCCATGGAGAGATGTTATCTGGCCCCATTGCCTTTGAGGCATCTAGCGCACTCAGAACTCTTCACTCTTCCTCGGTTGTGTGTACTGTGTGCAACACATGGTGTTGTACCCCACCTCTCCGTCTTTCTGGAGCCCCTTCTGTCTCCTCTGTGAACACTTTCTTTAATCTCTTTTAAGTTCCTCACATACTTCACGTCCATTCTTTTGTCTTTTTCCACCCTTCCTCCTTAGCTGATTAACTTGGTCCTTACAGTGTTTCTTCCGATTTCGTATAACAGCTTTGGGTCAGATTTGCGTTTGGCTGCATGTCATTTTCATATTGACGTTTGGCCTCCTTCTTATCTGCATATTCGTTTCTGGCTCACTACGACTGCTCTCCCTTATTCTCCTGGGTCCTTTGCCTTCTATATTTCCCTTCCCATTCCCTAGCACACTTGGTTTTTGCCTCCAGCATCTTTGGGTGAAAACCATGCTCATCTGGCTTATTCATTATTCCTGTTACCCTTGGTAACAAACCTCTCCGCAGCCTCCATGCACACTTTTGATCCATATTCCATCATCTCATTAACGCTTCCCTGCATTCACGTCCACTGAAACCTCATTCAGAAGTTTCCTCATTTCCTGTTAGTCCCTTTTTCCCTGTATTTTGTAATCATTTGTCCTGGCCTTCCTGCTCTCCCTCCACTTGTAGCTCTACTGTTATTCGAGCTCAAACCACATGATCGTGGCCCCCAAGGGGTCTTCATATGTGGATGTCCTCATATCTGCACTACTCAAGTGAATTCTAAAGTCCAGTCTTGCTGTTCATCCTCTCACCTCTCTCTGTAGTGTCCCTTACGTGTTGGTACATGAAGTTTTCCAGTACCACCTCTCATCATCTAAGCCCTCGCATGTATCTTGGCCCCCATATGGCTCGAAATGCTAAGGGGGGGGGATTTCCTCCATTCGATCTCCTTTTGGTTAAAGCGCCCAAGATCAGGACTTGCCCTGCATGCATGATCTCTTTCTGCAACTGCAAGCCAGTGTTCAACCATCGCTCAATTCTCTCGTCTACCGCTTGCCTTGGCTCTCCTGCTGTTTCTGTGGTGGTTATACATCACTGCAATTAATCACCTGGGACCACCAAGTGAAGCGTTCCCGCTATGTAAACACTTTCTTACTTCTCCGCTGTCCCTCCTCTCTCCAGCTCATCAAAATTCCAGTCGGTGTTTGATCAGCAATGCCACTCCTCCACCCCCCCTGTTCTTCTGTCTTTTCTTCTCCAGATCTGGGTATCCCCTGGAAAGATGGCATCGGTTATCAACCTGTAAAGCTTGGTTTCTGTATCGCTATATGTCTGTGTAGCCTCTTTGAACTCTTTCGTGCCACTCCTCCCACTTGTTTGTTATTCCATCAGCGTTTTGTGTACCAAACCTTCAGTTTTCTTCCAAACACTGTGGTTTGGGGGCCTGTGGGTGGAGACCTGGTACATACTGTGTGATCTCTATGTTGGGGGTTGGGTATTGGGGGGAAGCTGTGGGTAGGGATTGTGATTGTGTGTTGGGATGGTGATAGTTTGGGGTTCCCTGAGGATATTGTTGTGTGTGCTTGCCCTTGCTGCTCTTCTGCTCTGACGACCTCCTGCTGTCAAACTTGTCTCCTTTCCTAGCTCCTTTCGCTTTTTTGTCCTTTCCTCTACGGCGGGAGAGCAGGTGGTTTCTGTCTCGTCTAGAACACTTCTTGTACCTTCCAAACTTTCAACCGTGTTTCTCTTGAGGATCCGTTCCCACTGTTTTTCTGACCGGCGAATCATCTTGATCGGTCGTTTTCTCCCATTCAAGTACCCCCCATTCTCTGAAAAATTTTAACAACTCATCCATGTCCTCTCCCCCTATTTCCATGATGATTTTCACAATCTCCTTTCATTCTCCTGCCGTCTTTCAGCGTGGTCCTTTCCTCTCTCTCCCCAAGCCTCATGGATAATCACTGATTTGCCCTTTCCTCCCCCACTGCCTCTCCCTCTGTGACTCTGTTTCCTGTCGTATGTGTAATTTCCTCCCTTGATTTTTTTCCAGTGGCGCTGTAAGCATGGTTTGTGCCTCAGCATTCGACTCTATCTCCCTCCCATCTGCACACATCTGCTCTTCCCTGCCACTCCTGGGGCCCTCTTTGCAGCTGATAGACCTTAACATTATCATATCTCCTTCCTTCCTGTTCAGCCTCTCATCACGGTATGGGGTGTGTCTTCTCTAAGCACTACACTACCCCTGAGACTTGCTTCAGCCTGTTTTATCTCAAATTCTAGGACCTTTACCACGTGCTACACTTTTCGACTTGTCCTCCCAATTCTCGTCTTCCTTCTCCAACCTCTTTTCCCATTCAAAGAGAGCTTCTTCTCCATTTTTTCAGAAAGCGCTCCTAATTATTCTCTCCCATTCTTGCTCTATTATCCGTTCCACTGTACTCCCATCCATTTCCTCACTACATACATGTCACTATCCCCCGATTCCTGCGAGTCCCAACCATTTGTTTTTAAAGAAAAGTAGAGCGAGAAAGAGAAAAAGAAAAAGGGGGAATGAGGTGTGAGATAAGGGAAGAGAGAGAAGGGGAGCCTAGAAGGAGGGAAAAGAAGGAAAAAGGGAGAAAGTGAAGAGGGAAAAGGTAAGAGTAGGGGATGACAAGGGAAGAGAGAGAGAGAGAGTAAAGAAAGTAAGGAAGAGGAAGAGAAGGATGATAGGAAGAAGAGATGGAGAGGGAAGTGAGAAAGGAAGAGAGAAGAAAGAGTGAAAGGAAGAGAAGAGGAAAGAGAGAGGATAAGAGAGAGGATGAGAGAAAGGGAGAAGAGAGAGAGAGAGAGGAGAGGAGAGAGAGAGAGAGAGAGAGTGAAGAAAGAGAAGAGAGAGAGAGAGAGAGAAGAAGAGAGGAAAGAGAGAGAGGAAAGAAGAAAAGGGAAGAGAAGAGGAAGAGAAGAGAGAGGTGAAGAGAAGAGAGGAGAAGATAGGGAGAGGAGAGGTGAGGGAGAGGAGAGAAGGGAGAGAGATGGGGGAAAGAAGGGTTATAGGGTCACTTCACAGAAGGTTAAAATCCTGTAATATGTGTTTGTGTTGTCTATACATGGAACCCTCGCATAACGATGGCATCTCATAGCGATTAATTCGCAATACCGCTTGCTTTAATCACAAAAATTGGAAGATATTTAACGGTTAAAACCCGCTTACCGATTTTCGTCCGAGACGCGTCCATTAGCGGCCTGAGCCACGCTCACATGTTTCCGCCGTGCCTGTTTACCAGCCACCTCCGCGTCAACATCCAAGCATACAATCGGAATATTACATAATATTACAGTGATTCGGTGCATTTTTCTGAAATAAGTGACCATGGGCCCCAAGAAAGCTTCTAGGGCCACCCTACAGCAATAAGGGTGAGAATTACAATAGAGATGAAGAAAAGATCATTGAAAATATGGACTGGCTGCACTGTCAGTTTGCTGCTGCTGCTCACTGTCAGCTGCTGCTGCGTCGTAGCATCGTCAGTTGCTGCTGTACACTGTCACTGCTGCTGCTGGCCTGTAGCACATTGTTTGTTTGGCTTATTGCGAATACCAAGTAAAACAATTAACCCCAGAGGATTTGCCACCCAGATAACCCAAATAGTCAGTGTCATCGAAGACTGTCTAACTTATTTCCATTGGGTCATTAATCTGTCTCCCATGATGCAACCCACAAGTCGACTACAACCCAGGTGACAGGAAAAAATGCTGAACTAGTGCTCATATTGGTGAATTTTAAAGCTTCAGCAAAGGTTGTTTGATAGATATAAGAAGCCGTTTTGCATACACATGTGATAAAGCCTTATCTGGAAGAAAATGCCAACAGGACCTACAGTACTTCAGGATGACAAGGCACTCCCAAGAACACAGTGTCTCATCATCCATTGCTGGCAATCTTCAATAAAGGTAAGTGTCATTTAGGCTTGCCAGGTAGTAGTCAAGTACATGCACAATATATACTGTGCAGTACTACTCTACTAATTGTGGCAATGTATCCTTCTCTTTGAGTGTGGGGAAAATGTATATTTCAATGTGGTAAATTTGTTTTTTTCATACATTTGGGTGTCTTGCAAACGGATTAATTTTATTTCCATTATTTCTTATGGGGAAAATTCATTCACATAGCGATTATTTCGCATAACAATTACCCCTCTTGCGCAACGGATAAAAATCGGTAACCGGGGTCCACTGTATATGTGGTTGGGTGTGCTGTAGTGAGTGTGTGTGTGTGTGTGTTGTGTGTGTGTTGTGTGATGTGTTGTATGTATGTGTGTGTTGTGTTAGTGGTATGTATGTTTGTGTGGTGTGTGTGTGTGTGTGTGTGTGTGTGTGTGTTGTGTGTATGTCGTGTTCTGGTGTCTGTGTCTGTGCTGTGTTGTGTGTCTGTGTTGTGTCTGTGTTGTGTCTGTGTGTGTGGTGTGTGGTTGTGTGTGGTGTGTGTGTTTGTGTGTGTGTGCGTGTGTGTGGGTGTGTGTGTTGCAGTGCTTTGTGTGTATGCAATGTATTTGTACACTCAAGTGCATGTGGTCTGTGCGTGCCCCTCGGTGGTTTTGTGTGCACGGACTCGTGTGGGTGATCGACCCACTTAATATTGTATTTAATTCATTAAGTTGTGACCGGACGGTCATGCTCATTACTTGTATTTGGTTCATGACTGTAACCATTATAGAGTGAGGCCTGATGCATTACATTTGAATTTGCTATGATTTGACCAGATCTCCAGGATTCATTTTTTTTATTTTATTTAAATATACAGTAGCAACATATAATATATAATAACACATGAATTAGCATTACATAAACAATGACCTACTTAAAACCCCATTACATACCCTGAATATTTTGTTCACATTTATTAAAGGATGTTCAATCACCTAACAGGTAGAAAAGAGCAAGATAGCTCCTGCACAGAAAATTACATTAACAAAAGTCTAAAACTCACAATTCATGCTTGTGCAAAACCAGAACCCCCAAAACACTGCACAATAAAACCAGAACCCCCCCCCAAAACACTGCACAATAAAACTCCTTGCACAAGGTAAACAGAAACTATAATACAGCATAAAAAAGATAAAATTATATATTACAATAACTTAAACAGTTGGCAAACCAAAGCCTATGATAAACATGACAATGACACCTACCTTAATAACTTTCAGCATAAACAATAAGAAGGAAACACCCAACAGAGTATAAAGAGCAAGAATACGCCTGCACAGTAATGTACATTAACAAAAATCAGAACCTCACACTTTATGCCTGTGCAAGCACAAAACCCCCCACAGCTCTGTGCAAGAAGACCTCTTGCACAAAATAAACAGAAATCATAATACAGCATACAAAAGATAAATTTATGCATTGCATTTACTTGAACAGTATGCACACCAAAGCCTACAATAAACATGACAATGACACTTACCACAATAAACCCCCCCACATAAACAATGAGCAGGAAACACCTGCAAGTAAAAGGCATAACATTATATAAACAATAACAGCCCATACAAAGAACAAAGGCATGACATAATGGAGCACAAAACGCCTCCCAACTCAGTGACCCACACCAAGTCAAAGAAAAACATACAACTACATTTAAGCACCCCTAAGTACATTCCAAAAGATATGTATCAAAACTGCCTACATACAGTACATAAAAACCCTATCTGTAAAGTAAAAGGACACAAGTGCAACTAATGTGACATTTTATTATGGCAAAGTTTCGCTCTCCAGGAGCTTTATCAAGCCGGCTTGTGTCACAAATGTGACACCACCTATGACTGCTGCACCTCTCCTGCCATACGGTTTATAAGCTGCTTCTCCGCTCATATGCCGTATTCTATTCAAGATTGATGGACTGAACACATCAACTCAAGGTTGAGGGACTGATTACCTCATTCTCCTCCTGTTCTTCAAGTTTCTCCTATGTATGGACTGATGAAGCCACTGTGTGGCGAAACGTTTCCTCAATAAAGATACCCAAGAGTTGCACATGTGTCTAATTTATCAACATGTCGGTTCTCTGAACCATTCATCTACAGCATGTGTTGTTCAGATGGTGTCTAGTCATAGAAGGAAGCTCTGGCATCTTCGAGACCCGCGCCTCGTTGTTCAGACTTGTGCTGCCAGTTCTCCCTAGCTAACATAACCTAGTGTTTGCCTACATTCGGCCTATTACTACCTATGTTAAGGTCTTAGGTCTACATTATTATTATCTACAGTTGCATCAATAATCCTAATATTAGTGTACTAACAGTATAAACTACCTACTTCTTCCATGAAGGGTAAATCTATCAATTAAGAAGTACCTTCCAACCACCTTCGCCAACCCGGGTGAGTGTGTTTGTGTTTTGGGTGGGTGTAAGGGCCCTCAAACAGTGTGTTTTTCCCCGTTGGGACTTCTCGGACCGAATAAGTTCCAACATCCTCCCACCGGCGAAGGTAGGCGCTAAGTCTAAATCAAGTTCACCTTCCGCGAGCCCCCACGGCGGACCCTGGATATGAGTGTCGTCCGACTACTCTCATCGAGCAGACTCCGGTCTAACTTCAACCATCCAGTTTTCCCTGTGTGGACCTCTGGGGGTGAAAACTTGTTGGTTCCAGTGGCCTTAGCACCCTTTCCTTTAACTTTAACATCTTTCATATGTCTAGCCTGGACTGAGCGGCTCCATATTTTCCCACCCAGTGGCCCACATGCCCTGGTAGCCTTTCTTCCCACTGATACGAGGTTCCCTGGATTTTATGGCAGTCTATCTCCCTCTTTATGTACCCTGTAAAAGTGTTTTCCCAAGGTGGCCGAGTGTTCGTCACTCCCTACCTGGTTCAGCTTCCCTGGCGGTTCATCGTGTATACTGGTACTCATTATCACTACTCCCCCAGCTATCATGGGGACAGCTTCTTCTCTATCTGGCATGGCAAGGAATTCAGTTGGAATCCTGCCGCCTATGATGTATCCTACTGGGGATCTGTATAAACCAATTCCTTCCCTAAACGTCCGTCGTGTAGACAGGAAGTCATCTATCTGATTGGCTCCCACCATGATACCTACATTTCTGACTGTGTCAGCGGTAATTCCCTGGTCTGCCAGCTTCACGTCAAGGTCTTTCAATGGCTTAGCTGCTGCAGCAAGACCTCTCGTTGTAATTCCTATGGGTAATGTCTCTACTACCAAGGCTGTAATGTCTCTGCGATGTCCACCTAATTTGACTGTGACATCCACTACATCATAAGATTTGGGTGGGGCCTGACTTATAGCCCCTCCCAACATCATACTAACTTTCCTTGTGGCCTTCAACTTTAATTTAGCCACCAGTTTCTTTGTTATCAAGGATACTTGTGCTCCTGAGTCAAAGAATAATCGGGTTGTTTCGGACCTGTGACCATTCAAAACCCTTTTTGCCATGACTGAAAGGTGGGGCGCACCCCCGTGTTTTTCTCCTGGGATTAAGACTTCACTCCCTTTAAAATCACCGGGCTCCCATTTCGGGTTTAAAACCCAAAATTTTCCTATCCCCCCTAGAAAATTTCCCTACTACCCGGGGTTTCCCCTTTAAAATTTTTGGGGACATATGCAGTATTTTGCTTCCCTTTTGCAACGGGACACCGGCACCATTTGAGTTGGGTGCCACACCCTCCCCCGCAAAGTGTTCCCCACAACACTTGAAGCAGAGTTTTCAACTCCTTTAGTCCCCTGTTGCCTACTGCTCAGTTTGTATACCCCTGGAAACTCGGCTAGCGTTTTTCGCCTTCAAAAACACCTTTTTTTTCTGGAAATAAGTGCCTCTGAGGTTCTGTTTAAAGGGGTTCCCTTTACCTTAGACACTTTTTACCAAGTAAAACCCAACTTATCTATACTTTAGACTAAACCCCTTCGGATCTTTGAGTAACTGCTGGGTTTTTATTTGGGGATGGGGGTGACTCTCTCTCACCCCTATACTCAAATGAGAAACGAATCTCCCAACCCCTCAACAATTTGTTGAAATCGTGAACCAATTCGTCCGATTTTTTTAAGTGCAACCCCTTTCACTGTAGGGCTGGGGGCCGGGGTTTCCTCTAAAGACCCCTTGGCAAGGGGGGACCCATTTTTAAAATTAAAAACCCGGGATCTTTGGGGGCAACCTCTGAAATTTTTTTTTTCCCAAGCTCATTAAAATAGGGAACTTTTCTAGGCCTTTAATTTTTGGGGGGTCATGTCAGCAACCCAATCCAACAACCGAAAAAGGTATGGCCACTTTTATCTCTTCAGTTTTCCCAAAACTTTTTCCCAACGGTTTTTGGCATTTTTAAAAATTTAAGTGCCCATAATCTGGTATTTCCAAACCCCAAGTCAAAAGGCTTTCCCCTTAGCTGGGGATCGCAAATACGCAATTTAAACAGCATCTGACAAATCGTTCCTTTAATCCATCGGGGCCTTAAACTTTCCCAAAAGCAATGTTGGGGTTTCCTTTTAAATGTCGGTAGATTCAACGGGGGAAACCCCGGGGAAAACATATTGACAGTATGTGGCTGTTTGGGGTTTACCCGCTTTTTCGACACCAAATTTTGGACTACAAACCCTTTTAAAATGTCTTAACTTATCTTTCTACTATTCATCTCCTTTGAAAATCTACTCACCCTTTGGGAATTTTCGTCCTGACCTCCCGAAGACATCCTGATTTCACCTTTCCCAAAACCCTGGGGCTAAATAGCTGACATGCCCCTTTTGTGGGCTTCCCTTTTTTCCCCAAAACCCGCTTCAAGCAATAAGCCCCTGATAACCCCTATCCATCATTTGCAACCCCAAATGAGGGATAATTTACAACTTTTTTCCCTTGGGTAAAAATTGGGGTGGGGGTTGGGAAAATGTTTAAATTAAGGATGAATTTTTCCGCCGAGCTTGGCCAACACCCTGCTGCAGTGATTCCCTTTCTTATTTCATAAAACCACTATCACAACTGTTTTCCACTCTACCACCACCATCTTTGAAATTTTTCTCAAACTTTTTTCATAAATTATGTTTTCTCAAATTCTTTAAACCCAAAAGGGGTGGCAAAAAGAAACTTTATTTGGAGCCCTGGAAAACTTAAATTTTGCACTTTCAAGCCCTAAAATCAAAGGAAGTTATTAAAAAATTTCTAAGCATGTGAGGGGGCCTTTACTCACCCGGTAAACCCCAAAGGCACACTGGGTGGGAAGGAAAGCCAGCCTCAAGGTGGGATGCTCCCCAAACGAAGGACGTTAGGAAAGTTGCGGTTTTCCGGACCCTTTTCGAGCCAATATTTTTGACAAAAACCCGGCAAAAACCGAAATGGACATTTCCCGCCGACGATTTTTTGAGGGACCACGTTTCATAAATGAGATCCCAAAACCCGAGAAAAAAATTTTTCATATTTAATTTTGTTGTGGGGGAGTAAGGAAAATTTTTAAAGAGACTTGAATTTATAAACAAATGTGTTTTTTTTTATAATTTAAAAGGGAAAGAAATTTCCCTATTTTAGGGGCCTTTTTTTGGGGATTGGGGTTTTCGCATAACGTGCAATGGACAAAGAGGAAAAAATCAAAGAGTGATCTGTGTCCCCGTGTTATGGCCCTGGTTCTGTTGAGGTTTGGGAAGGGATGTTTTAGGGAGGGGGTTTTTGTCCGAGTTTAAAAAAGGGTTTTGTGTAAAAAAGTAGGGCAGTAATAAGTATGGAAGGTTTTTTTTTGTATAGATTTTTGAGTTTTGAATATTGGGGGAGTTTTGCTGTCTTAGGTGAATTTGTTTTTCATTCTGACTGCACCTTTTTTGGGGGATTAGAATCTGAGATGGGTTTTTTGTTGTTGAACCCCATGCACCCAAATTTCCCTAGGTTTAGATAGGGGTAAAAAAATTTATTTTAAAAAAGGGGCCCGGGGGGCTGACTGTTGAACACAGAACCGTATCTTCGATAGTATGCCCCACGGCTTGGAAAATTTTTTTTTTTAAATTTTTTGTAAGTGTGTTTTAAAATGAGTTTTATTAACAAGTTTGGGTTCCTAGGAAATTTTTCCCTCTTTAGTTTTGTATAGGTGATCCATTTAAACATTATGTTAAAGACACATCTGTAGCTTTGTTTTCCAAAACGAATGTATTTGGTTTTTTCAATTTTTGAGTAAGTTTTTTGGGCCCCCATCCTTTTTATTTTTCCCTTTAATTGGTATTCACAGTATTGACTAGCTTTACTGGGGTCGGGGGAAGAAAACGAATTTGTGTCCCCCCTGCAAAAAGTGTGGGGTTTTAGATTGTAAAGCATTTGGGAGGGCATTTAAAGTAAAAAGAAAAGAGAAGAGGGGCCCAAACACTTCCCTGTGGAAGCCAACCCAAAATTTGGGGGTGTGGAAGGGGGTTTTCCCCCCTTGTGACACAAAATTTGGGTTCTGTTGCTGAGGTATGACTTTAGGTAGTTGAGGGGGTGGCCCCCCTTTTACCATAGTGTGACAATTTTAAAGGGAGCAAGGTTTTGGGGTCAACTCTGTCGAAAACTTTACCCTAAGTCAATGAAGACCCCAGTGGGGCTTTTTTTTTTTCCCATTGCTGTAAAAAATGGTTTTAGCATGTGGATAATAGATCTTAGTATTTAATTAGACTGAACCCAAAAAAGACAGGGGGTTTAAGGGAGTTGTGGGAATGAGTAGGGGAAAAGAAATGCTTTTTGGGGTTAATTTTTTTGGGAAAATTTTTGAGAGGGGGGTGTAAGTTGGGTATTGGGGCCCAAAGTTATTTTAAACTGTGTGGTCCCTCCTTTATGGATCGGGGGACCTTGCTATTTTTAGAACTGTAGGGGAAAAGGGATAGGGGTTTTAATGGGTTTGTTAAAGAGTGTTTTCAAAGATTGGTGATGGGACCTGTGACACTTTTTTTTTTATATAATGGGGGGTTTAAAGGTATTTAAATTGTAGGTAGTAGGTTGGTAGACAGCAACCTCCCAGGGGGGTACTACCGTCCTGCCAAGCGAGTAAAAAACGAAAGCCTTAATTGTTTTACATGATGGTAGGGTTTCTGGTGCCTTTTCTGTCCATAAAAGCAAGTTTCAGGTACTCTTGCTACTTCTACTTACACTTAGGTCACATACACATACATGACAAGCACATATTTAAAAACCCCCTCGGGTTTTTTTCTATTTCTTTCAGTTTTTATTCTTGTTTTTTCCCTTTCTCCATGGGGGAAATGGAACAGAATTCTCCCGTAACCTGCGTGTTGTAAGAGGCACAAAATGCCGGGGGCAAGGGCAGTAACCTCTTCTACTGTAATATTACAAAATGTAAAAAAGGGAAAAATTTCCCTTTTTCCTTTTGGGGCCCCCCCCCCGGTGGGATACGGCCGGGTTTGAAAAAAAGAGAAGGTATTTTAAAATCCGTCTTGTTTTTTTTGTTTTGTTATAATAAGGGAACTTCATTGGGTTAGTCGGGCTAGGAACCGGGTTTGGGCTTTGCCATAGGTGTCATTGGGTGGGGGGATATGAGCTTGGGATTTCATCACAAGGTTTTTCCTTAGTGGAGGAAAATCATCGATCTTTTTCTGTTTCAGTAGTGGGAATTGGGGTTTTCTGGGTTTTTTTAATTCAATTTTTTCCCATTTTTGTTATCTTTTTTTTTCCTATATTCCGAAGTACTAAAAAGGAAGTACTAAAACCCTCCTGCCAGATGACTGCGAAACAAAAGCCTGTAATTGTTTTACATGATGGTAGGGGTGTAGGCCTTTTTTTCTTCTCATAAACATGAAAGATTTCAGGTAGTCTTGCACTTCTACTTAAACTTAGGTCACACTACACATACATGTACAAGCATATATATACACACACCCCTCTGGGCTTTCTGCTATTTTCTTTCTAGTTCTTGTTCTTGTTTATTTCCTATTATCTCCATGGGGAAGTGGAACATAATTCTTCCTCTGTAATCCATGCGTGTTGTAAGAGGCGACTAAAATGCCGGGAGCAAGGGGCTAGTAACCTCTTCTCCTGTATAAATTACTAAATTTAAAAAGAGAAACTTTTGTTTTTCTTTTTGGGCCACCCTCCCTCGGTGGGATACGGCCGGTTTGATGAAAAAAAAAAAGGTATTTAAATTGTAGTTAGTAGGTTGGTAGACAGCAACCTCCCAGGGAGGTACTACCGTCCTGCCAAGTGAGTGTAAAACGAAAGCCTGTAATTGTTTTACATGATGGTAGGATTGCTGGTGTCCTTTTTTCTGTCTCATGAACATGCAAGATTTCAGGTACGTCTTGCTACTTCTACTTACACTTAAGTCACACTACACATACATGTACAAGCACATATATACACACCCCTCTGGGTTTTCTTCTATTTTCTTTCTAGTTCTTATTCTTGTTTATTTCCTCTTATCTCCATGGGGAAGTGGAACAGAATTCTTCCTCCGTAAGCCATGCGTGTTGTAAGAGGCGACTAAAATGCCGGGAGCAAGGGGCTAGTAACCTCTTCTCCTGTATATATTACTAAATGTAAAAGGAGAAACTTTCGTTTTTCCTTTTGGGCCACCCCGCCTCGGTGGGATACGGCCGGTGTGTTGAAAGAAAGAGAAGGTATTTAAATATCCTGTCTTGTTTTTTAGTTTGTTGATAATAAGGGAGACTTCAGTTGGGTTAGTCGGAGCTAGGAACAGTGTGTTCGGGTCTTTGCCAGTGAGGTAGTCATTGGGTGGGGTATATGAGCTTGGGATTTCATCGGCAAGGTTTTTTCCTATAGTGGAGGAGAAATCATCGAGTCTGTTTACTGTTTCAGTAGGTGGGAATTGGGGTTCATCTGGTTTTGTTAATTCAATTTCGCTATTTTGTGTTATCTTTTTTGTTCCTAGTATTCCTGAAGTACTAATAGGAAGTACTACCGTCCTGCCAGATGACTGCGAAACAAAAACCTGTAACTGTTTTGCATGATGGTAGGATTGCTGGTTTCTTTTTCTGTCTCATAAACACACTAGATAACAGGGATATCTTGCTACTCCTACTTACACTTTGGTCACACTTCACAGACACGCACATGCATATATATATACATACATCTAGGTCTTTCTCCTTTTTCTAAATAGCTCTTGTTCTTCTTTATTTCTTCTTTTGTCCATGGGGAAGTGGAAAAGAATCTTTCCTCCGTAAGCCATGCGTGTCGTATGAGGCGACTAAAATGCTGGGGGCAATGGGCTGTACCCCTTCTCCTGTAGACATTTACTAAAAAAGAGAAGAAGAAAAACTTTATAAAACTGGGATGCTTAAATGTTGCGTGGGTGTAGTGCGGATGACAAGAAACAGATATTGCTGATGTTATGAATGAAAAGAAGTTGGATGTCCTGGCCCTAAGCGAAAAAAAGCTGAAGGGGGGTAGGAGAGTTTCAGTGGGGGGGAAAAAAAATGGGGTTAAAATCTGGAGTATCTGAGAGAGTTAGAGCAAAGGAAGGGGGAGCAGTAATGTTAAATGATCAGTTATGGAAGGAGAAAAGAGAATACGAATGTGTAAATGCAAGAATTATGTGGATTGAAGTGAAGGTTGGATGCGAGAAGTGGGTCATAATAAGCGTGTATGCACCTGGAGAAGAGAGGAATGCAGAGGAGAGAGAGAGTTTTTGGGGAGATGTTAAGTGAATGTATAGGAGCCTTTGAACCAAGTGAGAGAGTAACTGTGGTAGGGGACCTGAATGCTAAAGTAGGAGAAACTTTTAGAGAGGGTGTGGTAGGTAGGTTTGGGGTGCCAGGTGTAAATGATAATGGGAGCCCTTTGATTGAACTTTGTATAGAAAGGGGTTTAGTTACAGGTAATACATATTTTAAGAAAAAGAGGATAAATAAGTATACAAGATATGATGTAGGGCGAAATGACAGTAGTTTGTTGGATTATGTATTGGTAGATAAAAGACTGTTGAGTAGACTTCAGGATGTACATGTTTATAGAGGGGCCACATATATATCAGATCACTTTCTAGTTGTAGCTACACTGAGAGTAAAAGGTAGATGGGATACAAGGAGAATAGAAGCATCAGGGAAGACAGAGGTGAAGGTTTATAAACTAAAAGAGGAGGGAGTTAGGGTAAGATATAAACAGCAATTGGAGGATAGATGGGCTAATGAGAGCATAGGCAATGGGGTCGAAGAGGTAGGGGGTAGGTTTAAAAATGTAGTGTTAGAGTGTTCAGCAGAAGTTTGTGGTTACAGGAAAGTGGGTGCAGGAGGGAAGAGGAGTGATTGGTGGAATGATGATGTAAAGAGAGTAGTAAGGGAGAAAAAGTTAGCATATGAGAAGTTTTTACAAAGTAGAAGTGATGCAAGGAGGGAAGAGTATATGGAGAAAAAGAGAGATGTTAAGAGAGTGGTGAAGCAATGTAAAAAGAGAGCAAATGAGAGAGTGGTGAGATGTTATCAACAATTTTTGTTGAAAATAAGAAAAAGTTTTGGAGTGAGATTAACAAGTTAAGAAAGCCTAGAGAACAAATGGATTTGTCAGTTAAAAATAGGAGAGGAGAGTTATTAAATGGAGAGTTAGAGGTATTGGGAAGATGGAGGGAATATTTTGAGGAATTGTTAAATGTTGATGAAGATAGGGAAGCTGTGATTACGTGTATAGGGCAAGGAGGAATAACATCTTGTAGGAGTGAGGAAGAGCCAGTTGTGAGAGTGGGGGAAGTTCGTGAGGCAGTAGGTAAAATGAAAGGGGTAAGGCAGCCGGGATTGATGGATAAAGATAGAAATGTTAAAAGCAGGTGGGGATATAGTTTTGGAGTGGTTGGTGCAATTATTTAATAAATGTATGGAAGAGGGTAAGGTACCTAGGGATTGGCAGAGAGCATGCATAGTTCCTTTGTATAAAGGCAAAGGGATAAAAGAGAGTGCAAAAATTATAGGGGGATAAGTCTGGTAAAGTGTATGGTAGAGTTATAATTGAAAGAATTAGAGTAAGACGGAGAATAGATAGCAGATGAACAAGGAGGCTTTAGGAAAGGTAAGGGGGTGTGTGGACCAGGTGTTTTACAGTGAAACATGTAATGAACAGTATTTAGATAAGGCTAAAGAGGTCTTTGAGGCATTTATGGATTTGGAAAAGGCATATGACAGGTGGATAGGGGTGCAATGTGGCAGATGTTGCAAGTGTATGGTGTAGGAGGTAGGTTACTGAAAGCAGTGAAGAGTTTTAACGAGGATAGTGAGGCTCAAGTTAGAGTATGTAGGAAAGAGGGAAATTTTTTTCCCAGTAAAAGTAGGCCTTAGACAAGGATGTGTGATGTCACCGTGGTTGTTTTAATATATTTATAGATGGGGTTGTAAGAGAAGTAAATGCGAGGGTCTTGGCAAGAGGCGTGGAGTTTTAAAAAATAAAGAATCACACACAAAGTGGGAGTTGTCACAGCTGCTCTTTGCTGATGACACTGTGCTTTTGGAGATTCTGAAGAGAAGCTGCAGAGATTGGTGATGAATTTGGTAGGGTGTGCAAAAGAAGAAAATTAAAGGTGAATACAGGAAAGAGTAAGGTTATGAGGATAACAAAAAGATTAGGTGATGAAAGATTGGATATCAGATTGAAGGGAGAGAGTATGGAGGAGGTGAACGTATTCAGATATTTGGGAGTGGACATGTCAGCGGATGGGTCTGTGAAAGATGAGGTGAATCATAGAATTGATGAGGGAAAAAAGAGTGAGTGGTGCACTTAGGAGTCTGTGGAGACAAAGAACTTTGTCCTTGGAGGCAAAGAGGGAATGTATGAGAGTATAGTTTTACCAACGCTCTTATATGGGTGTGAAGCGTGGGTGATGAATGTTGCAGCGAGGAGAAGGCTGGAGGCAGGGAGATGTCATGTCTGAGGGCAATGTGTGGTGTGAATATAATGCAGAGAATTCGTAGTTTGGAAGTTAGGAGGAGGTGTGGGATTACCAAAACTGTTGTCCAGAGGGCTGAGGAAGGTTGTTGAGGTGGTTCGGACATGTAGAGAGAATGGAGCGAAACAGAATGACTTCAAGAGTGTATCAGTCTGTAGTGGAAGGAAGGCGGGGTAGGGGTCGGCCTAGGAAAGGTTGGAGGGAGGGGGTAAAGGAGGTTTGTGTGCGAGGGCTTGGACTTCCAGCAGGCAATGCGTGAGCATGTTTGATAGGAGTGAATGGAGACAAATGGTTTTTAATACTTGACGTGCTGTTGGAGTGTGAGCAAAGTAACATTTATGAAGGGATTCAGGGAAACCGGCAGGCCGGACTTGAGTCCTGGAGATGGGAAGTACAGTGCCTGCACTCTGAAAGAGGGGTGTTAATGTTGCAGTTTAAAAACTGTAGTGTAAAGCACCCTTCTGGCAAGACAGTGATGGAGTGAATGATGGTGAAAGTTTTTCTTTTTCGGGCCACCCTGCCTTGGTGGGAATCGGCCAGTGTGATAATATTCCTGATAGGGTTTTCCAGGTCTTTTTTATGTCACCTCGTAAGTTGGATAATCTGTTCTCATAATACAATTTTTTAGCCCTTCTTATTAGGCTGGTTAGGATTGGCGAGTAATGTTTTGTTTGGTCTCTGGTTATGTGGCCCATTCTGTACTGTTTTTCGTACAGGTGCTTTTTATTTTTGGATTTGAGGATACTGGGTGTTAGCCAGGGACTGTTCAGTCTCTTTGCAGTCATCTGTTTAGTTTTTCTAGGGCAATGCTTGTTATAGAGGTATTGTGTCTTTTATAGAAAATTATTAATACATTCGTCAATATCTGAATAGATTTCTAGCTCAGTGTGCCAGTCAATGTTTGTCACTGGTGCTGTGAAGTTACTGATAGCTGCCTCACTGTGAAGTCTGAAAGTGACTTTAGTAGTGTCTAGGGGTAATTTGCCAAGGTTTGTTATGAGGAAGGTAGGGTAATGGTCTGTGGTATTATCTGTGATTATGCCTGATCTTAAGGGGGATATGGTGTTGGTGCAGATGTGGTCTAGTAGGGAAACACTAGTCTCTGTAACTCTTGTAGGTTTTGTTACTGTTGGTAGCAACATGCAGTTACTCATTGTGTTTGTGAATTCAGTAACATGTGGGTCTTGGTCTTGTAAGAGATTTATATTGAAGTCACCTGAGAGTGGTAAGTGATCTTTGTTCATGCGTGCATCAGTTATCATACTTCCTAAAACGGCTAATGTTTGACTTTGGTACTCTGTAGATGTTTATTACTGTGAGAGGTTTTTGTAGGTATTTTGATTTGAATTTAGCTATTATATATTCCCTATGTTCATCCCTTGTGCAAGTATTAGTGATACATTCTAGTTGGTCTGAGTAGTATATAGCTGTGCCACCCCCTTTTTGATCTGGCCTACAGTTGTGTATGGCTATGTAACCAGGAATGGCATAGACATCTGTAGTATCTGGCTTTAGCCAGGTTTCGGTGAGAGTAATGATGGACATACTGGCATGCAGGGAATTTAGTAATGTTATGAGGTCATTGTAATGTTTACTTAAAGATCTGATATTGTAGTTAAAGACAGTTATGTTGTTGTTGGCTCTGAGAAGTGCTTTTGATTGTTCTGCTGTGTGGTAATTACAGTTACTGTTTGATTCATTTAAGTCATTAGATAAGAGGTTGGTATCAGGATCAATCCTAGTTATCATATGATTTATAGTGAATCTATAGTTAGAATTAAGTATAAGACAAAGTAAGTATTCTAAAGCTATAAAATAGCACCTGAATTATTTTAACAAATGTAAAAAAAATGAGCTAATGTAGCTCTTTAAAGCTAAAATAAATTAGGCAATATAAAAAGGACTAAAATAATTTGGGGAGAACAAAAAATTGGTAATCAAATAAATGAATATAATGGCAAAATAATGAACTTATTACACTTTAGCACCTGAGAATAGCACCTTGATTATTTTAACAATTGAGAATATATGAACTAAGATTGTTATATAAAGCTAAAATAAAAGAGAAAAAATATAAGGGACTAAATTAAGTAATGGTAAATAAAGTTAAATTGACAGATCGTCACTATGATATAATATTGATTTGGGAGTAAGATCTGATTTGTTATATATAATAAGTTGAGCAATATATTGTACTATAAAAAGTAAAAAAAATAATATGAGGTAGTTGGTACTAGTTAGCAAAAGATAGTTAAGGGCCTTGAACAATGATATAATTGAAATTTACACTAATTGCACACACAATATAGTCACTAAGATATGAAAATAATCTTAGAGTAGACTTATAATATAAACTATAATATAAAATATAAAAATACAAATTAAAATGGACTTGAATTGCACTAGGGTTATAAGGTTAACAAGATCAGAGTAAAACTAATTTAATTGACAAAATAAAATTCACAATTAAAGTACCCAAAGAATAATAAGTAAAAAATAACATGGCAATGACTTGGTTATATATGATATAAGATGTAGACAGGTACACAGACAAGGGATAATATAAAGGTTGGAGTTGAATATAAAACTTGAAAATTTGGCAACAAAATGTTATGAAAAGTATAAAATAATGATTAATATACAAAAGTAAAGTTGACTGGTAGTAAATATGGCGTTTAATAAAATTTTAGTAAGTAATAATGATTACAAAAAAGTGAAAAAGTAATGTTTATTTCATTCAATATTGCACTGGTAGTTATACTAGAGGTTATTTGGCAGTACAAGGTAATTAAGAGTACTCTAAGATAGTAAATGTGGTATTAAAACAGGTTATGGTAATTAGACAAGTAATGGTAATTAAATGATATCAAAAATGTTAAGAGTAAATTGTACTGATAGTAAAAATGGTAATTAATTATTAATTTTAGTAAGTAATATCAATTAATAGTATTTTAAAAAATATGAGGTAGTTATAAGTTAGAAATAAATAGTATTAGGGTAGATCACAGGTTAAGAAAAGATTAACTAGAGAAATAGTCTTACTCCACATCTCTGATAACTAATACAGTGGAACCTCAAAATACAAATGTATCACATAGGGAACTTTTAAAAAATAGAACCCTTTTTTCGAACCAAATTTGTCCCTATTATCGAATGCGCCCCTATTTTTGGACAAGCGGGTACTGGACCTGTCGCAAGCCCGCTCTGTCCGTGTCCCCGCACAGGTGCCGTGAGCCAGTCTAGCTTTGTTTATGCTTGAGTGAACACTAACCTGCACTCTCATTCAACATTTTACGATTATTTCATTGTGTTTAGTGCTTGTGGGGCTGTGAAATAAGCTACCATGGGCCCAAAGAAACTTGCTAGTGGAACCCCTGTGGTAAAGAAAGTGAGAAACACTATAGATGTGAAGAAAGAAATAATACAGAAGTATGAGAGTGGTGCGAGACTTGCTGAGCTTACCAGGATGTACAGAGGACTGTGGACAGTTATTTCGTGAGACAGAAACAGACGACTGTGGAAAGTTATTTTGTGAGACAGAAACAGAGGACTGTAGACAGTTATTTTGTGAGACAGGGGTCCAGTGACTCTCAGGCTGGTCCTAGTGGCATTAAAAGACAAAGAAGGGAAGTAACTCCAGAGAGGGCTTTACCTGAAGTCCTCATGGAGGGGGATTCTCCTTCCAAACACTAACCCCAACTCCCTCTCTCCTCCTCCTTATCTTCCAGATGCCATCATCAATCTGCAATAAAGGTAAGTAAAAATGTTATTTTATATTTACATACATAATTAAACGAAAGCCTGTAATTGTTTTACATGATGGTAGGATTGCTGGTGTCTTTTGTCTGTCTCATAAACATGCAAGATTTCAGGTATGTCTCGCTACTTCTACTTACACTTAGGTCGCACTACACATACATGTATCCCTCTGGGTTTTTTTCTATTTTCTTTCTAGTTCTTGTTCTTGTTTATTTCCTCTTATCTCCATGGGGAAGTGGAACAGAATTTTTCCTACATAAGCCATGCGTGTTGTAAGAGGCAACTAAAATGCTGGGAGCAAGGGGCTAGCAACCCCTTCTCCTGTATATATTACTAAATGTTATTATTTTTTTTATTATCACACTGGCCGATTCCCACCAAGGCAGGGTGGCCCGAAAAAGAAAAACTTTCACCATCATTCACTCCATCACTGTCTTGCCAGAAGGGTGCTTTACACTACAATTTTTAAACTGCAACATTAACACCCCTCCTTCAGAGTGCAGGCACTGTACTTCCCATCTCCAGGACTCAAGTCCAGCCTGCCGGTTTCCCTGAACCCCTTCATAAATGTTACTTTGCTCACACTCCAACAGCACGTCAAAAACCATTTGTCTCCATTCACTCCTATCAAACACGCTCACGCATGCCTGCTGGAAGTCCAAGCCCCTCGCACACTAAACCTCCTTTACCTCCTCTCTCCACCCTTTCCTAGGCCGACCCCTACCCCACCTTCCTTCCACTACAGACTGATACACTCTTGAAGTCATTCTGTTTTGCTCCATTCTCTCTACATGTCCGAACCACCTCAACAACCCTTCCTCAGCCCTCTGGACAACAGTTTTGGTAATCCCGCACCTCCTCCTAACTTCCAAACTACGAATTCTCTGCATTATATTCACACGACACATTGCCCTCAGACATGACATCTCCACTGCCTCCAGCCTTCTCCTCGCTGCAACATTCATCACCCATGCTTCACACCCATATAAGTGTTGGTAAAACTATACTCTCATACATTCCCCTCTTTGCCTCCAAGGACAAAGTTCTTTGTCTCCACAGACTCCTAAGTGCACCACTCACTCTTTTCCCCTCATCAATTCTATGATTCACCTCATCTTTCATAGACCCATCTGCTGACATGTCCACTCCCAAATATCTAAATACATTCACCTCCTCCATACTCTCTCCCTCCAATCTGATATTCAATCTTTCATCACCTAATCTTTTTGTTATCCTCATAACCTTACTCTTTCCTGTATTCACCTTTAATTTTCTTCTTTTGCACACCCTACCAAATTCGTCCACCAATCTCCGCAACTTCTCTTCAGAATCTCCCAAGAGCACAGTGTCATCAGCAAAGAGCAGCTGTGACAACTCCCACTTTGTGTGTGATTCTTTATCTTTTAACTCCATGCCTCTTGCCAAGACCCTCGCATTTACTTCTCTTACAACCCCATCTATAAATATATTAAACACCAACGGTGACATCACACATCCTTGTCTAAGGCCTACTTTTACTGGGAAATAATTTCCCTCTTTCCTACATACTCTAACTTGAGCCTCACTATCCTCGTAAAAAACTCTTCACTGCTTTCAGTAACCTACCTCCTACACCATACACTTGCAACATCTGCCACATTGCCCCCCTAT
Source organism: Cherax quadricarinatus (assembly GCF_026875155.1). Taxonomy (NCBI): domain Eukaryota; kingdom Metazoa; phylum Arthropoda; class Malacostraca; order Decapoda; family Parastacidae; genus Cherax; species Cherax quadricarinatus. The sequence continues at coordinate 37,431,812 of NC_069449.1, read as the reverse complement.
CCACCCTGTCATACGCCTTTTCCAAATCCATAAATGCCACAAAGACCTCTTTAGCCTTATCTAAATACTGTTCACTTATATGTTTCACTGTAAACACCTGGTCCACACACCCCCTACCTTTCCTAAAGCCTCCTTGTTCATCTGCTATCCTATTCTCCATCTTACTCTTAATTCTTTCAATTATAACTCTACCATACACTTTACCAGGTATACTCAACAGACTTATCCCCCTATAATTTTTGCACTCTCTTTTATCCCCTTTGCCTTTATACAAAGGAACTATGCATGCTCTCTGCCAATCCCTAGGTACCTTACCCTCTTCCATACATTTATTAAATAATTGCACCAACCACTCCAAAACTATATCCCCACCTGCTTTTAACATTTCTATCTTTATCCCATCAATCCCGGCTGCCTTACCCCCTTTCATTTTACCTACTGCCTCATGAACTTCTCCCACACTCACAACTGGCTCTTCCTCACTCATGTAAAAAGAGAAATTTTCCTTTTTCCTTTTAGGCCACTCCGCCTCTGTGGGATACGGCCGGTATTTTGAAAGAAAGAAGAATTAAACACTATGGTATTTGTTGTATGTAAAACTGTAATTAATCTCTATAAAATGGTTTTTTTTTGTGAATATTTTAGGGTTTCTGGAATGGATTCATTGTATTTCCATTATTTCTTATGGGAAATATTGCTTCAATTTTCAGACTTTTCGAATTTAGAACAAGCTCGTGGAATGGATTAAGTTCAAAATTTGATGTTCCACTGTACCAGAAATCTAGTAAAATATTAAAAGAAAAATATTCAAAAATATGTTAAAACAGGCTAGTATAAAGATGAGAACAAGACTGGCATAAGGTAAATGAAAATGTTTATTTCCTAGCAAAGCTTACAACGTGTGGTTTACATATTATACAATATTAATTACAAAGAAGGCCACTAGCATACCTAGCCATTTCAGTAATGTGTCATACTTTAACAACCATTTACACCTTAACTCTTTCAGAGTTTCGGCTGTACTAGTACAGCTTACGTGCCAGGGTTTTTGATGTACTAGAACGTCTAAATTCTAGCGCCCTCAAATATAGTGAGAGAAAGCTGGTAGGGCGACATATGAAAGAATGGGTCTATGTGGTCAGTGTGCACAGTATAAAAAAATCCTGCACCACACAGTGCGTAATGAGAAAAGAAACTATGACCGTGTTTTTGGATTAAAACAGTGACTTTGCACTGTTATTGTTGCATTCTAGTTTTCCTGGTTTCATTTTACAGAATGGAAAACATATTACAGAAATTGAGATGGTTTTGACTGGTTTTACAAAGAAAAGTACCTTGAAATTGAGCTCAAAGTAGCAGAAATGTTCGTTTTTTACCAAAGCTCAAAAGGAAACAAATTATGCTATCCGTCCAATACACGTCAACTGGTGAGTCTAATATTCTTTCACAAGTGTGCTGATATTATTTATACCATTTCTACACTAATGCAGTAGTCTGCATAACAGTAAATCTTCTATTTTTTTCGTGAGAATAAAAATTCAAAGTGGAAAGCAAAATAATGTAAGAGGGGCATGGGGATGTGACTAATGAACAGAGGAAATGTTATTTTAGTGCCGGAAATGTCTTTCTTGTTTATTCTGGACCCTATTCGGAAATTGGCATCTTTTGAAATTTGTGTGAAATTTGCAAAATTGCTAAATTCTCTCCAGGTAAACTGTATTGGATAGTTTAAATCAGTAAATGGGTGGTTTCTTGTACTCATTCGATAGAAAAAATGGAGTTCTAGCAAAGTAGTTATGATTTTTGTCGACAAGTACACTGGAATTGGCCGAAAATAGGGCTCAAAGTGGGCAAAATTGCTGATGCATAAACATCGTGGAGACCGCTAACTTCGCGAGAGCAAAATTCCGTAAGTTTTCCATCAAATTTCATACTTTTGGTGTAATTATGATCGGGAAAAGATTCTCTATCTTTTCATAAGAAAAAATTATTTTTATTTTTTAATTTGGCCAACCCTGAGAACAAGTCTCTGAGAGGGCCTGTCGACCCTGAAAGGGTTAAAATGGACTGGGAAAGCAATTCTAAAAAAAAAAAACATTAAGTGACACACAAAGAATAAAATATTATGCACAGAACAAGAAAGACGTAGAATTAGGGGGGATATGATTGAGGTGTATAAATGGAAGACAGGAATAAATAAAGAGGATGTAAATAGTGTGCTGAAAATATCTAGCCTAGACAGGACTCGCAGCAATGGTTTTAAGTTGGAAAAATTCAGATTCAGGAAGGATATAGGAAAGTACTGGTTTGGTAATAGAGTTGTGGATGAGTGGAACAAACTCCCAAGTACCGTTATAGAGGCCAGAACGTTGTGTAGCTTTAAAAATAGGTTGGATAAATACATGAGTAGATGTGGGTGGGTGTGAGTTAGACCTGATAGCTTGTGCTAACAGGTAGGTTGCCGTGTTCCTCCCTTAAGTCAATGTGACCTGACCTGACTAGGTTGAGTGCATTGGCTTAAGCCGGTAGGAGACTTGGACCTGCCTCGCATGGGCCAGTAGGCCTTCTGCAGTGTTCCTTCGTTCTTATGTTCTTAATACTGTACTGAGATAAATTGTAACACTACTGCAAATAACAAATACTAATCAAAAATTACTACACAGCACAACACTACATACAAAAATTTCTGAAAGAAAAGGTTTAATGGCAGCACAATATTTACACAAGAATCATTGCAAATGAGTCAATACTGCAATAATAAAAAATTGCATAAACAAGAAAATGCAGTTTGCAAAAACAATAAAAAAAACAAATTTATCAAGGAATGAACTGACTGAACACTTTAACTCTTAACTGCAGCTTAGGCAAACACTTACTGAACAAGCAAAATAAATGATTTATTTAAAAAAAGTTAAAAACTGCACTAAGAGTAAATTTGTTCAATGAAATATGAAAAATAATAAAGGGAAAAAATTACAAAACAGAGAAAGGATAACACTGACAATAATGCAGGAACACAACACATCAATATATGCACAATACTATGAGAATTATCTTGCAATGAGGCTTGGGGTGGCAAAATTGGAAAATAATTGTGTTGCTTCAAACAAAATAATGGCACTATTGTCTGTGGAGATAACACAAATTAGACATTGACTAAATGAAAAGAATTAACACAAGAATGTTCAACACACAGAAAAAAATGGCAAATGAATGAATAAAAAAATCAGCAAGGACACAAATGCTGGGAGAGAAAAAAATACTGAGACAACACTGAATTGTGATGCAGAATATAACAGATACTGAATTACTTCACTGTATAAATTACTAGGCAAGGAACACAGTACTGTGAACACAAGATAATTGTGAAGTGTAAACACAAGTTTATACTTATATAGTGCATACAACAGGGAAAAACTGAAAAGTACTTACTTCACATGTATGCAGTTTAATATAGACAAATGCAAAGTTCTAAATGTTGGACAGGACAATAACCATGCCACATATAAACTAAATAATGTAGATCTTAATATTACGGATTGCGAAAAAGATTTAGGAGTTCTGGTTAGCAGTAATCTGAAACCAAGACAACAGTGCATAAGTGTTCGCAATAAAGCTAATAGAATCCTTGGCTTCATATCAAGAAGCATAAATAATAGGAGTCCTCAGGTTGTTCCTCAACTCTATACATCCTTGGTTAGGCCTCATTTAGATTATGCTGCACAGTTTTGGTCACCGTATTACAGAATGGATATAAATGCACTAGGCACGAAAATATTCTAAGCAAGTCTGGCTTAAAAAAAAAACACAAAATACCACAACACCACATGGATGGTAAAGCACTCAGAACACTAGAACTGGAAGCACAAAGCGAAGGTGAAGGCTGTACCCACGTGGCTTGCTTGAGTATTGGGTTAAGTCACCTGGGTTAGTTGGCTGGCTGGCTTAACCTGTCACACAGCCTGGCTTGAGAACTTTTAACGATGAGCACAGCAGGGATGGAAAGCTGGTTTAGCAGGCAAGGCTGGTATTTAAGACAGGCTGGATGGTGTAGGGCTTACTCCCCCCACAGACTGGCTTGGTGGCTTGACTTAATTTGCAAACCCGGGTCAACCCCTCAGAAGTAATGCAAATAAGCAAATAAAACACTAAAACAAAGACTGACCAGGAAGTAGTGCAGAGAAGCTGGTGGACGCTAGCTCGGGTAGCTGGCTGCAAGGTCGGCCTGCTGGCAACACAGAATGTCTGTTGTGCTGGTCGAAAGAAATCTCCGTACATCTGCGTAAATAAAAATGTTACGCCCACACCGCTGGCACCATTTGTTGGGAAGGGTTCGTGGAGATGTGATGGTTGAAGTTAAACACACTTGTTGGATGATAACACTTATATTGGCAGAGTGTGAAATGGTGAAGCCCAACCTGCCTGTCCTGTTGCTTGGTAGGTCTACCAGGAACTGAGGATGAGGACTAGGAGCGCAGCGCTTACATCAGCATCATGTGACATCACACAAGCTAGTCACTGAGCCTAGCAAGGGGTCATGTATGTAAAACATATGGATGGTACTGACTATGACACTCAGATAAGCTATACAACACATATAGGGGATCAGCAACAATGCTGACATAATAATAAGATATTATCTCCTTTATGATATTATCTCCTTTATATTATAATAAGATATTACCTCCTTCATGGTATAATAATAAAATATTATCTCGTTCATAGTGTAAGATATTATCTCCTTTATAGTATAATAATGGTATTATCTCCTTTGCAGTATAATAATAAGATATTATCTCCTTTATATTATAATATTATTCCTTTATAGTGCAATAATAAGAAAATTATTCCCCTTTTATAAATAATAAAAAGATACTTTTCCCTTTATATTATAAAAAGTTTTTTCTATTTTAGTATAACAAAAAAATTTTATCCCCCTTTATAGTAAAATAAATTTATTCCTTTAATTAAAAGATATTATCTCCTTAATAGTAAATAATAAGATTTATCCACTTTTTTTAAAGATATATCTCCTTATAGTATAATAAAAAAATTTTATCTCCTTATAGTATATAAAACAAATTTTTTTTTTTTTTTTTATTTTTTTTTTTTTTTATCACACCGGCCATTCCCCCAAAGGGCGGGGTGGCCCGAAAAAAAAAAACTTTCACCATCTTTCACTCATCACTGTCTTGCCGAGGGTGCTTTACACTACAGTTTTTTAAAAGCAAAAATTAACACCCTCCCTTTGAGTGCAGGCACTGACTTCCCATCTCCCGGACTAAAATCCGGGCCCGCGGTTTCCCTAACCCTTTATAAATTTACTTTGCTCACACTCAACAGCACGTCAAGTATTAAAAACCATTTGTCTCCTTCCCCTATCAAACACGCTCACGCATCCCCGTGGAAGCCAACCCCCGCACACAAAACCTCCTTTCCCCCCCCCCCCAACCCCCTTTCCCAGGCCCACCACTAACCCCCCTTCCCCTTTCCCCTACAAAGTACACTCTTGAAGCATTTTGTTTCGCTCCATTTTCTACAGTCCGAACCCCCTCAACAACCCTTCCTCCCCTCTGAAAACGTTTTGGTAATCCCACACCCCCTCCTAACTTAAAATCAATTCTCTGATTATATTCCACCCCACATTTCCCCAACATGAATCTCCACTGCCTCCACCCCCTCCCCGCTGCAACATTCATCACCCCGTTCACACCCCATAAGGCGTTTTTAAAACTATACCCATCATTCCCCCCTTTGCCCCCAAGGACAAAGTTTTTTGCTCCACAGACCCTAAGTGCACCATCACTCTTTTTCCCCCATCAATTCTATGATTCCCCTCTTTTATA
>NC_069449.1:37392115-37425466 GCF_026875155.1 Cherax quadricarinatus | reverse complement strand
CGTCTATATATGCCGCTTCACGGGGGAATATTCCCCCTCATGTCAAACTAGAACTGCTTTCAATAACCTTGAAATCACTATCACTACACTTGCACTGCTCACATCTGAGTCTTGTACATGGGCAAATAGTTTCCTCTTTCGTCCTGGTACAGGTGAACATGAACGAGCCGGCCCAGCACCAGAGGTGGAAGGTTGTGGGTCATCTGGGTTTTCATCACTAATTATGTTATCCTGGGTAATTTTCTCGGTCACACCCGCTTCAAAACCAGGGAATTCACTTTCACTGACACTATCATCACTGTTTGAGCTATCACTTGGGAACAAAAGACCTCCAATCTGCCGAGGAGTGAGGAACTTCTTACCGCGAGGCATGGTGAAAATGGACTACCAAGATGACGTTCCCACAATGCACCGCTGAGTCCCAGATTTTTTCACAGGGTGCACACCGACCACTGAGACCCATTCTCTCTCGTGTAGGCCTACCAGCCCTCTCCCGCTTGATTTGAAGCTGTTAGAATTTATGCGTATAGATACGTCAAACACGGTATCTCCCATGACGTATATATACGACCGCAAACAGTCAAGGGTTAATCATGGCTACAGGCCCCTCTTATATTACTCTTGCTTACCATTTGGAATTTTTATTCACAAAAAAATAGAAGATTTACTGTTAGCAGACTGCTGCATTATTGTAATACTGTAATTGTGTATAATAATGACAACCCATTCTTGACGTCATATTGGAATTTGGACTGGCAGGTGGACAGTATTGGACAGTGATGTCATTTGTTTACTCTTGAGATTGCTAAAGAACAGAACATTCGCTACTGTGAGTGCAATTTCAAGGTACTTTTCGTCATGACAGCAATCAAAATCATATCTATTTCTGTAATATATCTTTCATTCTATGAAATGAGACCGAAAAAATGAGAATACAACCATAAAAACCATACAAAAATATACCACTAGGCGGCCGCTAATGTCTGAGAAGTGAACTCCGCTATTTACGGTCTGATTTCTTTAATTTTTGGTGTACATTAAGAAGTATCTTTCCATCATACATTGCCTATGTTTCGATAAGATAACCCAACAAACTGACAAAATAATAATATAATATCTTTATTTACTACACGTAAATGTACATGGGATACAGACATAGCTGACATCAGTGACATACTACTATATAGAAAGCCGCTTGTTATACCTGGAGGTCATTCCGGGTATCAATATCCCCGCGGCCCGGTCCATGACCAGGCCTCCCGGTGGATCAGGGCCTGATCAACCAGGCTGTTACTGCTGGCCGCACTCAGTCCAACATACGAGCCACAGCCCGGCTGATATGGCACTGACTTTAGGTATCTGTCCAGCTCTCTCTTGAAGGCAGCCAGGGGTTTATTGGCAATTCCCCTAATGCTTGATGGGAGGCTGTTGAACAGTCTTGGGCCCCAGACACTTATGGTGTTTTCCCTTAGTGTACCAATGGCACCCCTACTTTTAATTGGAGGCATTTTGCATCACCTGCCCAGTCTTTTACTTTCGTAGGGAGTGATTTCTGTGTGCAGATTTGGGACCATTCCTTCCAGGATTTTCCAAGTGTAGATTATGATACATCTCTCCCTCCTGCATTTCAACGAGTACAAGTCAAGTGCTTCCAAGCATTCCCAGTAGTTAAGGTGCTTGATAGAACTTATACGTGCAGTAAAGGATCTCTGTACACTCTGTAGATCTCCAATTTCACCTGCTTTGAATGGAGATGTTAATGTACAGCAGTATTCCAGCCTAGAGAGAACAAGTAATTTGAAAAGGATCATCATTGGCTTGACATCTCTCGTTTTGAACGTTCTCATTATCCATCCTATCATTTTCTTTGCACTTGCGATCGTGGCACTGTTGTGATGCAGAGTATTTCAAGAAAATTAGGTCTGTGTCCAGGGTTTAACACCCACACCAGTCGGCTAACACCCAGGTACCCATTTACTGATGGGTGAACACAGACAACAGGTGTAAAGAAACACACCTAATGTTTCTACCCAGGGTGGGAATCGAGTATTTACCAAAAATCATATATGCCATGTTGTCTGACTTTTATGGGTATCCTAGGTTCTCTACACATATGCTGCTATGTGTAATAATCTATATAGAGAAAATAACTTTTTTGTTTCAGGTTTATGGTGCAGTACGAGTGTATATCACGAGAAACTCATGCACAGGAGACTATATTCATTTATAACGTCACAAAACATACTCAACCCCTGCCAATTTGGATTCAGGAAAAATAAAAGCACTAATGATGCAATTATAAAAATGCTAGACCTGCTTTACACAGCATTGGAAAATAAGGAATATCCGCTGGAATTTTTATTGACCTAAGAAAAGCGTTTGACACAGTAGACCACGGCATCCTACTCCACAAACTTGACCACTATGGTATAAGAGGCCATGTGCTTGCATATTTTAAATCCTTCCTTTCTAATAGGTATCAGTATGTCACCAATAAAGACACAGCCTCATCAATACGGCCACTTCATACTGGAGTTCCGCAGGGAAGTGTCCTTGGACCCCTGCTCTTCCTCATTTACATAAATGATCTTCCAACATACCCCAAACCCACCTAAAAACCCATTCTCTTTGCTGCGACATGACTTATGTCATCTCCCACCCTAATCTTGCCACCCTCAACACCATTGTTAACGAGGAGCTGCTCAAAATATCAACTTGGATGACAGCCAATAAACTTACACTTAAACAGTGGCAAAACCTACTATATTATGTTTGGTAGCAGAGCAGGTGTTGCGCAACTTAACATAAGATCGACAACACTCTAATTGCCAGACATAATGAGGGCAAATTCCTTGGTCTATACCTCGACAACAACCTAAATTTCAGCACCCATACCCAATGCAAAACAAAAAAAGTATCCAAAACGGTGGGGATCCTCTCCAAGATACATACTATGTGCCGCAAACTCCCCTTTTCTCACACTATACCATTCACTTAAAATGTATATCCATACCTCACCTATGCTATCTGTGTTTGGGGGTTCACTGCAGCAACACACCTAAAGCCAATAATAACCCAACAAAAAAGCCGCAGTAAGAATAATCACTAAATCCCATCCCTGGCAACACACCCCCCCATCTTCATAGTTTTAACTTACTCCCTGTTCAGAAAATCCACACTTACTACTGTGCAATCTATATCTACAGGACCTTAAATTCCAAAATTAACCTTGACCTAAAAAGCTTTCTTGAATTGTGACAGGATCCACAGGCATAACACCAGACACAAACATCTCTATGACATTCCCGTGTTCGACTAAACCTTTACAAAAATTCAGTGTATTTAAAAAGGCCCTAAAATCTGGAACCCCTACCTGAAAACCTAGAACTGCAGATACATTTCATCCTTTCAAACAACATTTAGAAAACATTTATCTCCCTATACACCCCACAACAAAACCCATGAAACCCCCTGCTATAAACCCAAAATACTCATTTTAATCTTAAAATAAAAAATCCTAATTCTTAAGTTTGCCTTGATACTCCAATATAGACACTTTTTATTGGCCAAAAAAAAAAGTTTCACATTGCAAAACCACAATTTAGAGTAGTCACTTGCCTTAAACCATAACTGTAAGGATTTATGTTAAGAATTAATCTAAGTCTGCCCAAAATGCCAGCCATCAGGGTCCTAGGGGCCCCCCCTCTTAATTATTTTTTCAAACATGAAAACCACACAATATCCAAAACCTGAAACCCCCAAATTTTGTAAGCTTATAGAGAATAAACAATTAAATTTAAGACCCATGTGATACCCCTTTTTCTCTAATTTAACCCCCAAGATGGGAATGGGAAGAAGGTTTTGAAACCCCAATGTCCTCTTCATTCCTCGTCGAACTGCTCGGTATTATCCCAAAATTTATTTTTTCTGGTTTTTAACATGTTTTTTGTTATTTATATTGTTTATTATGTCATTTTAGATAAATGGATAGGCAAATAAGTTTTATGTTGATTTTATGTAATGAAAAGCATATCTCCAGCATATGGACGACTCATGGCAACCGACAGTGGCTTCAAAGCCACCTTATTTTAATGGAAAATTTTCTGTGTAGGTGCTTTACATAATGAGAAGCTTTTTTTAAATTATTTGGGAAAAATGGCTAGGTCTAAAAAGTAAACAGTTTTTAAAAAAATAAAAGGAGAAAAAAAAAATTGGAATGACTTATCGAAGTAGACCACCAAACATACCGAGGTTGGTTGGCCACCCTGGAAATTTGAAATTTGCTACCAAATTAGTCTGAAAACTGAAAGGAAAAGAATAATGATTCCCGGGTTTTGATGGCGGGCCGTACTACTCACCTCTCCCTAATTAAGTTTTCAAATACTTTAAGATAAGTAATAAATGTATGTGAAGTATTTTACTTTTTGGTTTTTTAAAAGCCTAGTTCTTTTCAACTTAATATAATTAGTGTAAACTTGTTGTCTGGCTTTAAATGCATTTATAAATGGAAAAAAATGGGTTCTGCCTTCCGGCGATGTCTGCTTTCAGGCGACAGCCTGGAACTTAACCCGCTGTATAAGTGGGGCCCTACTGTACACCCAACTACTATAATACCTTGTACAACTATGTATCATGTCATAAAAAACTATTATTATTATTATTATTATTATTATTATTACTTTTAATTTGTTTTGTGACTTTAATTTATTCTGTGACTGTTGAATTTGTTTTGTGACTGTTGTAAAGTTCAAGCCAGATAAACCAACTCTTTTGTTTTATATTTTAATCAGATGCCTTACTACTATTACAACAATCTTATTTTGTTTTATAATCCTCTCAAATAAAACTTAAATTAAAAGTTTCCCAAATGTTAAGTTTTAAATAAAAAGTTTTGTTAAAGCATTATGCTGTTTGACATGTTTTTATTTTTTAGTATAAACAGTATACACATGCAGCATAAAAAAATTAAAATTTTCTATTACACAGTAAGGCCCCGCTTTACGGTACTTCACTTATTGGGGAAATTTCAAATTATAACCAAAAATTTGTTTATACAGTAGATTCACTATTACAGCATCCATGTGCCACTGTTTACATCTTTCGTGAGCTCTGCATCTCTCCATTATGTCTGGAAACTTTACAAAATTTCAAGTTGTTTTAAAGTTACTGCGTATTTTATATATACAGTAGGGCCCCACTTTACAGTGTTCCACTAATATGGAAATTTTAAATTATGGCCAAAACTCTCTATACTGCGAGCGGTCCTTCTAATACAGTGTGCCCCACCCGGTTTGTGTCCATTCTCCATGAGCACATCTCTGCATTATGTCTAGAAACTTTCCAAAATTTCAAGTGTTTTAAAGTTATTGCATATTTTACATGTACTCTAGTAATTAATTATGCTTACGTGTACCTGTACCTAAATATACTTACACATTGTGCTGGCATGCAGGTACACAATAAAATCACTACTGTGTCCCTCTAGGCTTAACGCCACAGTAATAATACTAATACATAATAATCACTCTTGGGCAAATTAAATGTCTTTTTTATGTTAATATAAACTTTTTTTTTTAAACCCACTATACATTTTATTAAAAATTTAAATTAAGATCCGTTACATAGCTAAAAACTTTATTTATAGTTGGAGGGGTGGTAGGGGGGGCAGGGGGAAAACATTGTTTTTTTGGGCCAGCACCGAAAAAATGTGTATAATTTTTGCTTTGGGCCCTATCACCCCTTTAAAAATAACGCTTTTCTTTACAATTTCGGCATAAATTTATTCATTAATTCCCCCTTTTTTTACGGGGGGCATTTTTAAAAGGAGTTGTTAGAAATGTTTTAAACTCAGCAAAACAGTTACTGTCAATGGTAATAATAGGGCTCGGGGCCGCATTAAATAATGTAGCTATGAAGTCGGTGTAGATATGTAGCCGGGTGGACTACTTACTACATATACCAAAACCTCCCCTGCTTCCTACATATAAATACTACTCACCTCTCATCCTACATTCAAATTAAAAATTAAAATTCAAATTTATCTCTATAAAGATTAAAATTTGAATTTACGGGTTTGGGTTTGTTGTGGGGTTTTACATGGTTAAATATGATTACAGAGTGTCCCTAAAAAGCCTAGCATGGCTGGGATTTCGGGCAGATTTTAGTTTAATTCTTTGTTTTAAATATCACAAATTATGAGGAATTGGATTAGGCTAAGGGACTAAAACTTTTTGTGATTTTAGCAATGTGAATGTTTTTTTTTTGGCACAGTCATGTTTCATTTTGGGTATCTATGATTCTTTTTTTAAAGTTGAGATTAATATTTTGTTTTTTTGGTAAAATGGGGGAGTGGTGAAGTGTGAACCACCAGGTGGTTTGGTAGTTAGTTGAGGGGGTGTATCAGGGAGTAAGTGTTTCAAATGGTGTTTTGAAGGTGATGAATGTGTCTGCAGTTTAGATTTCTCAGTGGGTTTTCCAGATTTTAGGGCCTTTGACATACATTGAATTTTGTAAAGGTTTGTCGGACACTGGAATGTCGTAGGGGTTTTGTGTTGGTTTATGCCTGTGGGTTCTGTACAACTATCAAAAAAGCGTTTTGGGTCAAGGTTGATATGGGAGTTTAAGGCTGTAGATGTAGATTGCACAGTAGTAAGTGGGGATGTACTAAAAAGGAGTAAGTTTAGATCTATGAAGAGGGGGGGGGGGGGGGTGTTGCCGGGGTGGGTTTAGTGATTATTCTTACTGCGTTTTTTTTGGGGTTATTTTGGTTTTAGGTTTTTGCTGCTTGACCCCCAAGCCAAAAGCATATGGGTATGGTAAATAAGTGAGGGTATGTGTGAAAAGGGGGCATTTTGCGGCACATAGTATCAAAACTTGGGAGGACCCCAACCTTTTTGGATATTTTTTTGGTTAGGGTTTGGATAGGGGTGTGAAATTGGGTTTGTTGTCAAGGTATAGGCCTGGGAAATTTGCCCTCTTTATTTGGTAATTAGAGTGTTGTCGATCTTAATGTTAATTTGTGCATCTCCTGCTTGCTAACAAACATAATTACGGGAACCCCCACTTTACGGCTTTTCATTTTTCGGCGTTCCGTAATACGGTCTTTCAAATTATGAGCAAAACTCGCTATCGGCTCCCCCCCCCCGGGCCCCCTTTTAAAAAGGGTCCCCGCCCCCCCCCCTTTTTGTTTCTTCTTCGTGAGTTTCAGTAAGCACTAAGTCTCTCCCTTTTTTCTGGAAACTCCAAAATTTCAAAAGTTTTTTAAAGTTATTTCATTTTTTATATAACTTGATAAATTTATTATGTATAAACCCGTACTAAAATAAAATTACATACTGTGCTGGGATGCGGTACACATTTTAAATCAGTAAAAGTGTCTTATGTCTCCCGCGTCATATTAGAAAGATAATAATAAACACGAATCTCATTTAAATGTCGTATATTTCGTTAAAAACATTTTTATTAATCCTCATGATATTTTTTTTAAAATTATAAATAAACACGATCATAAATAAAAAAATATAAAAACACCCCCCAATAGATAAATAAACATAAATATGAATGTGGGGAGCAGACGATTGCACAATAGTTTAGTTAGTTTAATAGTTTTTTTGCACCCCCTCCCTCATGTGGGGGGTATCAAAAGATTACAGAGGTACTAATTGGGGCCGGGACTGAACTCCAAGTTTGTAGCTGAGCAAGTTTCAGAGGGAAAGAATTCACAATTTACAAAGGTAATGAACTCACAATTACAAAAGGGAAAGAACTCCGGGGGGTTAGTCACAATCTGACAAGTTCAAAGGATTTACAGATTACAGAGGTACGTAATGGATCCAGGGCGGGCCCCCCAAAGTTTGATGGCTGAAAATAGGTACAAGGTTGCAAATTCGCCTATTAGAATGTAATAATAATAAAAAATAATAATATTTAAAAATCCCGAGTCTCATTAAATTTGTATATTTCGTTAATTTAAAAAATTTTCATTAAACCATCCATGATATTTTTTTCAAAAAATTTTATAATAAACACATACTTAACATAAAAAGATATAAATACACCCTACAAAAAGAAAAATAACATAAATAGAGATGTGGAGCCAGATAATTGTATTTATGCCAGAATAACATTTTTCTAATCTACATAAAGAAAAGTGTTAATGGGGGTAACTGTAGAAAAATTTTCCTTTTTTATGTATGTAAATTTATTCGGGATACACAAATACAGTTAATAGATTTCATAATAACAACATATGTGAGAGAACCTGGATAACCCAAAAAAATCAGTGTGACTTTTTCCCCTTGCCTTCCTCAGGCTTTTATTTCTTTCAAATGATGTTAATGAGAGTTATTTTTGTTTAAATTTTTTTATTATGCACCCCTTACCCATCCTGTGGGCAGTAGTCAAAAGATTACAGAGGTACATAATGGGTCCAGGGACTGGACTCCAAAGTTTTGATAGCTGAGCAAGTTACAGAGGTAATGAATTCACAATTTACAAAGGTAATAAATTTCACAATTTAAAAAGGTAATGAACCCCAGGTAGGTCTAGTCACAATCATGACAAGTTACAAAGGTTTTTACAGATTACAGAGGTACACAAGGGGTCCAGGGACCGGGCTCCAAAGTTTTGATGGCTGAACTAGGTACAAGGAATAAAATCACAAGTTACAAAGGTAAGAACTCACAAGTTACAAAGGTAATGAATACTGTAAGAATGGTTACTTACGTTTATACAGGCTGCAAATCATGAACAAATTTTAGAGTAATGAGCAATTCACACTTCCACACCGGTCACAATTGTAGTGAGTTATTGGTGCAAATGTTGATTGCTGAGTCTCTCTCTCTCACCACACAACATACAAATTTCATACACACACACACATAAACACACACACACACACACACACACACCCCATACACAAACTCATACACACACACGCACACACACTCATACAACACACACAAAACACACACCAGGGGGGTTAAGTTTTCTCACATGTCTACACGGGGTGACTACGGTAAAAAATATGGTTGTCTCCCAATGAGATGACTTGTTGTATATAAGGTTGAGGTACATAAAGGTAATCACTCCTATAAAATTTTCCATATCTGCCCGCTGGTCCTTCCTGAACCCGGGTGCAGACAGTGAAAAATTAATTGAATTAATTACTAAATAAAATTTAAATGACTGATTGAAGAAGTGGGTATAGGGTACACAAATTTAATCGGTCGTGTGGTGGATGATAATTAGCCCCAAATTTAATTACTAGCACATTGGGTGGCTAGGATTTATACAAGAGTAAAGTGCAAGAATTTCTCTCACAAGGTGTCTACTTAAGTTGTATAATTGGTGATTATTAATTCCCTAACCATGGCTGGGTCTGAGGAAGTTAGTGCGGCGGGTAAGTCCATGGATGCCCAAAGCAAAGAAAGCGTCACTACAAGCTCGGAAGGGTCATGTTACTAAATCATACAACAAGTGTATGGAGTTAATGAGACAAGAAACGGTAAACCTGATGAATTAAAGCTACACCTAGATGCCTTAGAAAATAGATATGATCATATAGATTGGGTATAAGGACTGTGAAAAGTGATCTTCTGGTGAATTGTGCAGATGATGCTGAAAGGGAGCGGCTGCTGGATCAATATTATGAAGTGGGGGACAACATTGTGCCCTGCAAAACTAAGGCTTTGGAGAAGGTAAAGGGTGTAAACAATGTTTTTGGGTCAACCTAGTAAGGAAAATCAGGGGTGTCTACCAAAACCCCCAGAATTATGCATGCCTGTGTTTAATCCGGGAAAAAAACTGGGAGGAGTTTTGGTCTATCTTTAAAGCGGGTCGTACATGATAGGAGTGATCTTGCAAGTGTTTACCAAATTGTGCTTTTTAAAAGGGGACAAGTAAGGGGAGAATGGGAGTGTTCTTCTTTTTTTAATTCAACCATATCAAAGTAGAGACAAACCTGTACACATTTAACTTGTACACAAACCAGACGTGTACACTTCGTTTACAAAACTTACCTTCGCTGGTTTTGTTTACATAACTCTGCGCCTGTACTCTCGTCATGCACTCATTCTTTCTCTCTCTCATTTATCGTTTTATATCTCATTTACTTACTCCTGAACCCTACTCATTAAGACTACAAAATTTTAAGGTAAAGTAAAGATGAATGTAATACATTTTATCGCTCTGGGATGCTTAAATATCATAGAATATGTTGTGGTGGGTGGGTTGGCCAGGTATGAAGCCCGCTGACTACCATACATACCACACTTGATTTTTTACAATAAATACTACTCATCCACCCTAAATTGTTAGGTAATAATGAGTTAACTGTATATACATTTTATCACTCTGGGATGCTTAAATATCATAGAATAGTATGTGTGGGTGGGGTGGCCCTGGTAAGGTAGCTGGCTGATTACCATACATACCACACTTGATTTTCTTACAATAAATACTACTTTGTCTCACCCTAGATTAAACTAAAATAATTTTAGGGTAAGTAATGAGTGCACTATGTGTGATAGTAATTTTTTATTGTTTTCGATGCCTGGTTCTATTCCTAACTTAATATATGTTAGTGTAAACCTTGTTTATCTAGCCGTTTTGTATGCATTTATAAGTGGAGAAATAAGGGTTTTCACTTGACGGGCGGTTTTATTCCCCACTTACGGCGGTTTCCGCTTTATGGCGGTAGCCCTGGAAACCTAACCAGCTGTATAAGTGGGGGGCCCCTGCTGTAGTAGGTTTTGTCAGTGATAAGCTTAAGTTTATGGCTGTCATCGCAAGACGAATATTTTGATCAAGCTCCTCGTTAAAATGGTGTTGAGGGTGGCAAGATGACATAATCCTGTCTTCCAGCAAAGAGAATGGGTTTCAGGTTGGGATACGTTTGGAATAGATCATTGAATGTATATGAGGGAAGAGCAGGGGATCCAAGGACACTTTCCCTGCGGGACTCCAGTATCAAGTGCCGTGTTGTTGATGCGTGTCTTTAATGGTGACATACAGATACTATTAGTAAGGTAAGATTTTGAAATAAGCAAGCGCATGGCCTCTTATAACCGTAATGGTCAAGTTTGTGGAGTAGGATGTCGTGGTCCTACTGTGTCAAAAAAGCTTTTCTTAAGGCCCAATAAAAATTCCTAGTGTATATCCTTATTTTCGACAATGCGTGTAATACAAATTCTGCATTTTTATGATTTGCATCATTAGTGTCATTTTATTTTCCTGAATCCAAATTTTTTTTTGGGGGGGGGGGGGGGGGCCCAGGGGTTGAGTATGTTTTTCTGTTGTTATAAATGAAATATCGTCTCCAGTTCACGAGTTTTTCTCAAAGATTTTTGGATAGCAATGGTAAGTTTGAATATATGGCCTATAGTTGTTTAAGTCTGTAGGGTTCACCACCTTTATGTAATTGGTGTAACCCTGTGCCATCTTGAAAGTAGTTTCGGGAAGGTGCTAGTTTCTAGTGACTTGTTAAAGAGTAATGAAATAGCATTCGAAAGGAAATGGGCCGCTCGCTTGTACAGTAAAGGATGGGGCATTAACAGAATTCCCTGAGTTGTTTTTAGTTGACTTTATAATCTCGGTGACTTCTGAGGCTCAGTTGGTGCAAGATAGAAGGAATTAGGGCAATTCCCATCTAGTTAGCCCCACGGCATGGGCAACGGTAGTGGGGATTTTATTAACGAGGTTAGATCCTTGGTTTTAGAAGAAGTCGTTTTCTTGTTAGCTGTGTTCATGGATGTAGTGGGTTTCATTAGGTTTAGTTAGGACAATATTCTTGGTTTTTTTCAGTTTGTGGGTCCCTAGAATCTGAGAGAGTGTTTTCCCAGTCATTTTTATATCTCACCTCTAGTGTCTGTGAATCTATGAGTAGTATAGTTTGTTTGGCTTTCTTATCACTTTGGTGAGAAACTGATGAAAGTGTTTAAGAAATCCTTTGTGTAATAACCCTGTCTATAATTGCTTTTCCATATTGGAGTTTCTTATCATGGATCAGAATGGTACTGGTTAGCCATGGGGCAAACCAAGCCTTTGTTTGTGATCTGTTTCGTTTTATAGGACATATGTTGTTGAAAAGTCTAAGTAATTTGTTAAGAAAAATGTCTGTCCAGTCATCAATACCCTTCCATTGGCCTGAGAATTCCTGTAAGGCCAGTCAACAATCTCTAGGTCGCTGTGAACTTCTTATTGAGGCCACTCGTCTGGATCTAATGAGACTTTTGGTTGAATTCAATGTGGGTGGTTTACTATGTTTGTCCTAAGGAAGTAGGGTATGTTCTGGTAGTCTATCTCTGTGATTACCCCTGATTTTAAGGGGGGCTAGTATATTGTCCAAATGTTGGTCTATTATGGTGCACTTGTCTCAGTGAGACTGGTTGGTTTAGTTTATTGTTGGTATGAAGAAGTGTGTTGTTCATATTGATGATGAAATCAATTACAGGCTGATCATCTAGTAAGACAAGGTTGATGTTTGAAGTCCTCCGCTAAAGAAGGTGGTGGCTTATTCATTTGTCTGTCTTGTTATTAGTGACTTTTAATTTTCACTGAAATTTGGATTTTTGTGTGCGGTATCCGGTAAATGGGCAACCGATTGTTTATAAGGTGTCTAAGGTTTTTTACAGTAAAATTAGCAAAAATTATTCCCCATATTCATCACTAAAGCAAGTGGGTGCTAAGACAAGATAACTGGTTAGAGTTGCAGTACCACCCCCCAACTTGGTTTGGACTGCAGTAGTGAATTGCTGTGTATCCTGGTAGAGGGCAGTATATCTATTGTGTCTGCTTAATCCAGGGTCACAGTAAAAATAATGCAGGAGAAGGTGTCTTTAGTGATTCAAGGAGTGCCAGGAGGTCATCATAATTGTTTCTAAGGACCTGATGTTGTAGTTTGCGAGTACTGATCGACTTTTAGCATTGTTTAGGATAGTTGTGGCTTGTGTTGCTGAGTAATAAGGCAGTTACTTCCAATAGGTTTTGATTGTGTTCAGATTATGGAGGTTTAGATCAGGTCCAACGTGATCAATCATCTTCTAGTTTAAATTAAGGTTTATTTTTAATAATCCTGAGTTGTGTGTTTGAGTTCTAGTACTGATATCTGTAGTGGTGGGAAGTTTGGATAAGTATATAGCTAGAGTATTTTGGTCATATAGAGAATAGTCACTACTACAACATAATGAAGTTGATGTTGTCTATGTGTTGTGCTGGAATGAACTAAAGTACAACTAGGTATAAACTAGTAATATAAAAATACAAATTTAAAATAGAACAAGACTCTCACTTGTAATTGCACTAAGGTCTAATATAATGATTTTGTGGAGTCTATGTTTTGAGCTAGAATGAGCTATAGTACAACTAGATTTAATCTAATAATATAAAAATACAAATTAAAAATAGCACCAGTCTCTCACTAGTAATTGCACTATGGTCTAATATAATGAATTTGGTATTGACTATAGTACAACTGAGTTTAATCTAATAATATAAAAAAGGCACAAGACTCTCATTGTAATGCACTAAGGTCTTATATAAGTTGTTTACAAGAATTAGAGTATAATTAGATTTAAATTGACAGGATAAATAACAAGTTAATCCCACACTCAGGTAGCAAAAGATAGTAATAAAAAAAATGATAAAAAATAAAAAAGGCAATGACTTGGTTATAATATGCTAGTAAAGAAGGTAGGCGGGATAAATAAAGTTGTAGTTGAAAATAACTAGTTTAAAAAAAGTATAGAATTAAAATGGTCAATAAAGAAGTTTACCAATAGTTTGATCAATATAGTTATAAATGTCAAAATTGGCAATAATGGGATTTTAGATAAAATTGGGCAATTGAGTATTTCTTAATGTGAGCTAGGAATTTATTGAGGACAAGTTTATGGCTAGTTTATATAAACATAAGTGAACAGTGATGTGGTAAGTTGTAAAAAAAGGAGATAAGATTCGTAGATATTAAAAACAAATTAAGACAATGAGGTAGATGGTCGTGAATACAACAATGACAATCAAAAGTAGTTGGGGTATTAGATTTTAGGGGGCAAAAATTTTTGACAATATAACACTAATGTGGACTGTGGGTATTTATCTGCACTTTCTCTGATTCTGTTAGTCCAGCTCATTAGGAATGGTTTCTACGGTCATGTTCTAGTAGAGATGAAGTATCTCTCCAAGTGGGCTGTTTCCTAACTGCGATTTTTCCATCCCTCCCAAAGCACTGGTGGATTTTTTGGGAATAGGCGTATTTTCTTAGCCGATTTAAGAGGTTTTGTCTGTTTTGGTAAGGATCATTACGTAAACAATCAGTTTATAGAAATAGATGTTCTTTAGTTGGTTTGTTTCTTTGTTGGCTAGTTTCTGGATAATTTTAAACATGCAACTGTTTTTTTTTTTAACTGCTTGGTAGTCCCATCAGTTGGCAATCCTTTAGGTATCATACGGTATGTTAAGGCGGTAGGTGTCCTTGTTAAGCTGTAGCGGTGGTCTCCATGCAGTGTCTCTTGGGTGGACTTGTGGGTGGGAGATGTTTGCTGTTAAATTACAACTGCGTCAGATTGCTGTTGTTGGTCATTATGGGTCTCTGGAAGGTTGGTTATGACCTTGGCAAGTTGTTGGTCCACTGTGATCTTTCCTCTGTAATGTTGGTTAGTAAGTAGGGTGACTTGCGTCCTTTTAGAGTGTTGATGGTGTCTAGGGACTGGATGTGGGTGTTTGCTTTGTTGTTCCGAGGTCTAGTTATGTTCTAGAGCAGTGATCTTGTTGAGGTTAATCTGCATTGCTAGCTTTAGTTCCTGTATTTCATTTAGTTAGTTTGGTGATCGTTTGGTTCTGAATCGTAAGGGAGTTTAGCTATTTCTGGGTCTGGTATGTATTACACATATTTTAAGGTAAATAATGGTGTAATGTTATGTGTATTTTATCTTTGGGTGGCTTTAAACCCTTTCTGGGTCCAAAGGCCTCTAAAATATGAAGGGTGTGTCCCCTGTGTCAGAATTTTGAAAAAAAAAATAAAAAAAAAATTTATTCTTACAGAATTAAAGATAATATTTTTGTAGGTAATAAACGAAAAAAATTTCTGATAAGTACTTACGAGATACTGCAGCGGGATGTTGACCAAAATGAACAGGTGGTTGGCCCACATTGTGACTTCCGCCAAAATTTCACATTTTTTTATTTTACGATTTTTATACTTTTTTCTTTCTCTTTTCTAATTTTTTTTCTTTTTCTAGTAACATTGTGGCCTCGTTTGAACCAATATATGATTATTCGTATAAAGTGTATACCTTCATTGCTATTCATACAATACCTGCACTAATTTGTTTATCATTACATTTCTTACAAAACTTGCCTTTTACAAGTTTATTGTAAACAAAATGATTGAAAATGATTAGTGCAGTTATTAGTGTTGAACACAATGGTAATATGTACAATGTTGTCTTAGGGTTGCAATGGTTACCTATAGTACAATTGTACCATATGGTTACATATGATACAATGGCAACAGGAACCTTGTCTCTATTTTTACTTCTACCTGCAGGTTCCATGCAGACCCAGTGATGACCTATCAAGTCCCGCCATAACTACTAACATGTGTGGATACCCAGAATGATTATTAAAGCAATGCAGAAAAGATCACCAAAAAAGTTCACAAATTACAACTAATAGGACTCGTAATACAACTCCTACCCGGCTGCCACTGAAGTGATACTCCACAAACATTCACCCATCTTCCTCGCCTACTATTCACCCCGATGCCACAGCCCAATGGACAAGGGTCATGATCATTAAAGAATATCGTATCCAGCTTAAGGCTCTAACTCAAAGGTGAGTGCAGTATACACGAGGAACACAAAAACTTGTTGGTACTGCCGCCAGGACACAACCCTCATCACCACCCGGCACACCTCCACAACACACGACAGACAAACAACAATCATCGGCCGCCGCTAGAGTCCAGATAACTTCCTTCCCCAGTATTGATAGTCAAGAAGATAGACCAGAAATGCTAAACTCCTTATGATTCAGAACAATCGATCACAAACATAACTCAGAAATGCAGGAGAACTAAAAGGTGCAATGCAGATTACCTCAAACAAGATCACTGCCTCTAGAACATAAACTAGACACTCTAGAACAACAAAGCAACACACCACACCTGTCCTAGGACACCTTAACAACTCTATAAAAGACCCAAGACACACCCTACTTACTACCAACATTAAGAGGAAAGATCAGAGTGGACCAACAACTTACCTTGTTCATAACCAACTTCCAAGACCCATAATGACCAACAGCAGCATCTGATCGCTGTTGTAGTTAACAAGCCAAACAATCTCCCAGCCAAGTCACCCATGAGACCTGCTGGAGGACCCACCCCGCTACAGGCTTATCAAGGACCAACCTTCGCCTTAAACTTACGTAGTGACGACCCTAAAGGATTGCAAACTGATGGGCTACCAAGCAGGTAAAAAAACACGTGACTGTTAAATTCCAAAACTAGCCTACAAAGAAACAACTACTAAAAACCTCTATTTCTATGAAAATGATGTTACGTAATGGTGCCGTACCAAACAAGATATCAATACCTTCTTTATCGGCTAAGAAAAATTACGCTATGCCAAAAAATCCACAACATGTGCTTTGTGGGGCGGAAACTCGCGGGTTAGTGAAACACGACCCCCCATGGGAAAGAGATTCTTCAACATCTCTACAGAACATGACCTTTAAAACATCCTAAGTGAGGCGGGACTAACTGAATCAGGAGTAATGTGCAGATAATACCAAGTCCACAGTTAGTGTTAATATTGTTATAATTTGTGCCCCCCTTAAAATTCTAATACCCCAAACTACCTTTTGATTGTCTTGTTGTATTTCAACGCCATTTACCTCATAGTCTTAACTTGTGTTTATATATCTATCAGAATCTATCTCCTTTTTAGCAACTTACCCACATCACTCGTTCCATCTTATTTATTATAAACTAACCATAACTTGTCTTCAATATTTCTACCTCACATTTAAAAAATACTCAATTGGCACCAATTTTATTTAAATCACTATTATTGCCCAATTTTACTTTATAACTATATGATCAAACTTATTGTTAACTTCTTCTATTGACCATTTTTTATTTCATACTTTTTTAATTTAAACTAGTAATTTCATCTACAACGTTTATATTTTCCTGTATACCTTTCTACTTCATATGATAAACAAGTAAATATGCCATTTTTATTTTTATAATTTTTTTTATTATTCTTTTGCTACCTTAATTTGTTATTTTATCCTGTCAATTTAATTACATTTATTACTCTAATTCTTGTAAAACCAAAACTTATATAAGACCATTAGTTGCAATTACAATTGAGAGTCTTGTGCCTT
The DNA here is from genome assembly GCF_026875155.1 of Cherax quadricarinatus. Lineage (NCBI taxonomy): Eukaryota > Metazoa > Arthropoda > Malacostraca > Decapoda > Parastacidae > Cherax > Cherax quadricarinatus. The sequence goes on along the minus strand of NC_069449.1, from coordinate 37,408,078 downwards.
TATTATATTTATTAGATTTTTCACAGTTTTACTCTAGCTCATTCTGCTCAATACATAGTCAATTACCAAATTACTATACTAGACCTCTAGCTGCAAATTTACTAGTGAGAGACTGGTGCTATTTGTAATTTGTTTTTTTCTATATTAGGACTAAAACCTAGTTGTTACTAATAGCTCTTTCTAGCTCAATACATAGTCAATACTCAAATTCAACTATTATTAGACCATAGTTCAATTACTAGTGTGGGACTCAGTGCATTTTTTTAATTTGTATTTTTATTTATTAGATTAAATTCAGTTCTAGTACCATAGCTCATTCTCAAAATCAATACATAGCAATTACAAATTCACTAGTATTTAGACCCATAGTGCAATTATATGTGAGAGACTAGTGCTATTTTTAATTTGTATTTTTTAATTATTAGATTAAACCTTTTGTACTATAGCTCATTCACTAGCTCAAACATTAGACTCCCACATAAGTCATTATTAGACCTTAGTGGCAATTAAGTGAGAGTACTTGTTCTTATTTAATTTGTTTTTATATTAATAGTTTTTAAACCTAGTTGTAATTTAGTCATTCCAATAACACAACACAAGACAAACATCAACTTCATTATGTGTAGTAGTGAACTTTTTAATCTCATGACCAAAAAAATTACTCTAGCTATATACTTGTCCAAAACTTCCTACCACTACAGATATTGTACTAGAACTCAACACACAAATCTGGATATAAATAACCATATATTTAAACCTAGAAGATGATTGATCACGTTGGACCTGATCTAAAACACTCCATAATCTGACACCCAATCAAAAACCTATTGGAAAGTAACTGCCTTTAATTTACACAGCCAACACAAGCCAACACTATCCTAAACAATGCCTAAAGTCTTTTCAGATATTAACTACAACATCAGGTCCTTAAGCAAACGCATATGATGGACCTCCTAGCACTCCTTGAATCACTAAACGACACCCTTATCCTGCATTACTTCTTATCGAGACATGGCTTAAGCAGGACACAATAGATTATCTACCCTCTACCAGGATACACAGCAAATTCACAACTGCAGACCAAACCAAGGTCGGGAGTGTTATTGCAATATATTTCTCTAACCAATATTATCTTGTCTCCTAGCACCACTTGCTGTAGTGATGAATATGGGGAACTACATTTGCTAATTTTTACTGTAAAAAACCCTTAAGACGGCCTATAACAATCGGTGCCATTTACGGATACCTCACACACAAACATCACCAAATTTCAAGTGAGAAATTAAAGTCACTAATAACAATACAGACAATTGAATAAGCACCACCTACTCTTTTAGCTGGAGACCTTCACATCAACCTTGGCTTACTAGATGATCAAGCCTGTAACAGATTTCATCAACAATATGAACAAACACACATTTAATACCATCATTAATAAACCAATACCAGCTCTCTGCAGACAAGTGCAACCATACTAGTCCTCTTAATGGACCCCAATATACATAGCCCCCTTAATTCAGGATATCACAGATAGCATACAGGACACTACCCTACCTTCCTCCTGACAAACATTAGTAAACCCACACTTGACATACAACAAAGTCTCAATTTAGACTCCATGACAAGGCCTCAGTACAGTAAGTTCTCAGACTGACCTTGAGTCTGATGGACTCGGATACAGAATTCTCCCTAGGCAAATGGTATGTTGACTGGAACAGACATTTTTCTTAACAATCATAGACTATTACAACCAATCATTGTCCTATAAAAACAAAACAGTATCACAAACAGAGACGGCTTGTTGCCCATGGCTAACCAGCACCTTTCTGAAATCCATTGACAAGAAACTCAAATATGAAAATAAGCATATAGAAAGGGCTTATTATACAAAGATAATTAAACACTTTTCATCAGATCTCACCATGTATAATGAAAGCCAAACAACTATACTACTCCAGTAGACTTCACAGACTCTAGGCTGGAGATATAAAAAGTCCTGGAAAACCACTCTCTCGATTCTAGGGAACCACTAACTGAGAAGAAAAAACAAGAATATTGTCCTCCTAACTAAAAAACCTAATGAAACACCACAAACATCCACTGACTCAGCTAAGCAAGATAAATGACTTCTTTCACATAGGATCTAATAATCTCGCCAGTAAAATCCCACTTTCCAATGCCCATGATGGGGACTTACCTAGAATGGGAATGCCCTAATTCCTTCTATCTTGCACAACTGAAGCCCCACGGAAGTCACCGAGATTATAAAGTCACTTAAAAATAAACTTGGGAGGAACTCTGTTCATGTCCCACCATTACTGTACATGCGACGCGGCCCATGTCACTTTTGATCTATTTCATTACTTTTTACAAGTCTCTAGAGACTAAAACCTTCCGAAACTACTTCAAGATGGCAAGGGTTACACCAATCTACATAAAAGGTTGAGATGACCCTACAGACTTAAAACAAATGCTATAGGCCAATATCTAACCTTACCATTGGTATCAAAATTTCGAGAAACTCGAGTGCACAGGAGACTGATTCATTTATAACGGCTCAAAACTTACGCAACCCTGCAATTTGGATATCAGAAAAAAAAAGCACTCAATGATGCAATCAACTAAAAATGCTGATCTGCTTGACACAGCATTGGAATAATAAGAGAATATTCACTAGGAATTTTTATATGGAACCTATGAAAAGCTTTTGACACAGTAGACCACTATACAGCTACTCCACAAACTTGATCATTACGGTATAAGATGGCCATTGACGCTTGCATATTTCAAATCTTACATTTACTCAATAGGTTCAGTATGTCACACATTAAAGTCACAGCTTCATCAACACGTAAAGGCCAATTGATACTGGGAGTTCCTGCAGGAAGTTGTCCCTGTCCCCTGCTTTCCTCACCTTGTACTCAATGAACCTCCAAGTTATCACCAACACCTTGATACCCATTCTCTTTGCTGATGATCACGACTTATGTCATCTCTCACCCTAATCTTGCCACCCTAAACACCATTGTGATATGATGGAGTGATACAAAATATGACTTGGATGACAGCCAATAATCTTACGCTTTAAAACACTGATCAAAAACCTACTGAGATTATGTTGGTAGACTGAGCAGCGAGATGCACAATTAAACATTAAGATTGACAACACTCTAATTACTAGAAATAATGGGGGCAAAATCTAGGCTCCATTATACCTGTGGACAATCAACCATTAAATTTCTGGCACCCATATCCAGAATATAACCAAAAAAAAGTATCCAAAAATGTTGGGATCCTATCCAAGAGACGATATACGTGCGCAAAATGACCCTTCTCACCACACTATACCACTCACTTATTTATCCATACCTCTCCCTTTGTTTCATTGTTGCTTGGGTCAACTGCAGCAAACACACCTAAAGCCAATAATAACCCAACAAAAAGCTGACAGTAAGAATAATCATAAATCCCATCCCTGGCAACACACCCCCCCCCACTCTTCATAGACCTAAACTAATCAGTTCAGTACATCCACACTTACTACTGTGCAATCTACATCTACAGGGCCTAAACTCTAATATAAACCTTGACCTAAATCCCTTTCTTGATAGTTCTGACAGAAACCCCACAGGCTTAACACCAGCACTAAATCTCTACGAAATTCCCCGTGTCGACTAAAACTTTACAAAAAATTCAATGTATGTCAAAGGCCTAAAATCTGGAATACCCTACCTGAGAACTCTAGAACTGCGGACTACATTCATCACCTTCAAAACTACCAGTAAGTAAACTTCTTATCTCCTCATAACCCCATCAACTTATCTCTTACATCGAATTACCACCTGGTGGTTCCCTATTACACTCACTTCACTCAATTTGCATAACAGAAATCTTTATATATAAATCTTAAAATATGCTATTCTGTGATACTCCAATACTGAAACGATTACTGTGCCAAAACAAAAGCTTTCCACATTGATTAACTCACAAACAGTATTTAGGTCACTTTAGCCATAATACCAACTTACCTCATTATTTGTAATATTTTACAATTAAGATAAAAGACTAAGTCTGCCAGAAATGCCTAGCCATTGCTAGTGTTCTTGTGTGGACCCTCATGTAATCACTATTTACTACATGTAAACCACAAATAACCAAATTTCTGTAAATAAGCATTGTAATACTTATAGAGAATAACTTTGATTTGATTTTGAATTTGAATGTGGACTAGAATATGGTACATGGATCCATTTGATACAATGGTTCACATTTTTGATTACGATACATATGGTGCAATGGTAATCATATGGCACCATACGGTGCCATTGGTACCATTTGGACCATGTACCATACAGTGAGGGGACTTGTGCTAGAGTTTGTCAGGCCATGCTAGCTGGGATTAGTCTGTAAAAACTTGCTTTGTTGTCACAGTGGCGCTATGCTAACCTTCCTATACCTAGTTGGCACGATCTTTCTGTGGCTAGCTGGTCCAGTGGCATAACGCGACGGTTGGAGTTTGAGACTCTCTGACCGCGGGTTCACAATCCCGCACGTGGTTGGTTTGTTGCAATCATGTCATACAATTTTGTGAGTTATGTTGAACGGCAGTGAGGGGACTTGAGCTAGAGTCGTTTCACGGCCATGCTTAGCTGGAGGATTGTTCTGTAAAATAATTGCATTTGTGGTCCACAGTGGTGCCAATGTAACCTTCTATGGTGTTGAAATATACCTAGTTGGACGATCTTATTGTGGTAGCTGGATCAGTGGCTAACGCAACGTTTTCTGAAGTTTTGAGACTCTATGACTGCGGGTTCATTTCTAATCTGCCCATGGTGGGGTTGTTCTGCAATCGTGTCAATACAATTGCGTGAATAATAATAATAATTATAATAACAATTGCCTTCTGGAGCCCACCTTTAATGTTGTACATTACATTATTATAGACATTTCTATTAATCCATGATATTTTTTTTTCAAATTATATAAAGAAACATGCTACATCATCACTATAAACTTTAATACAGTGGAACCTCGGTTTTGTGATCAATTCGTTCGAAAAAATCTCGTGAAAACTGCAACCTCACGATTACTGAAGCAATATTTCCCCATAAGAAATAATGTAAATCCAATTTTATCTGTCTCTAATGTTGGAACTTAGGAGAGTCTGAGTAGTATTAGTTGTAGGGAATGTCAGTGTGGGTAAGCAAGTCCTACTGCTACCTATTACTGGGCCAGAGCATATTATTACCATTGAATATCTTGGTCACTGAATTTTTAATTGTTTCTAACAACTACTTTAGATGCCATCATAAACACAAGGGGGAAGTAAATGAATAATTTATGCCATGAATTGTAAACAAACGTGGGATTGACTAAGGCCATCGCAGAATTCATACACATTTTCATTTTAGTGCTCGATCCAGAGAGAACAAATGTTTTCCCCTCCACCCAGCATATAAACATTACTATGATTATTTGCTATAGGAGGTATGTTCAGGTTGCCAGGCGGAAGCGAAAACGCATTACGTAATACTAATAATTAGATTCTTGGGCACATTAAATTGTCTTAATTTTTATGTTATTATAGACATTTCATATAATCCATCTATGACATTTTTCTTCTCAAAAAAATTATGTCAAGAACTCGTTACATCGCATATATAGCATGTGTATGCCACTTTCGTTACTTTGATACGGGGGGAGATTCTTTCTGAATTCTTCGTGTTCCTCAATCTTTCATCAGAGTACCAAAAACAAATTTGGCACAAAATAGACGCGAAACACCAACGTTCAAACGACCTGGGAGTGTCATGTCGGAGGATCTCACTTCAAGGACATAACATTGTATCAATCGCATCTGCCTAGATAAAATGACAGGATGGATAACGAGATACCTTCAAAACCTAGGGAGGCCAAGCCCATGATGACACTTTTCAGGTCTCTTGGTCTATCTAGCTGGAATATTGCTGCCCTACACTAACAGCTCCTTTCAAGGCAGGTGAAACTGCTGACCTAGAAAATGTAAACGAGAACCTTCACAGCGCGATAAAGGGATAAAACACCTCAATTACTGGGAAGCGCTTGAGGTTCATGAAAACTGTAATTACCTGGAACGCCAGGCGCGGAGAGATACATGATTATACTATACACCTGAAAATCCTAGGCGGACTAGCTACCGAACTCTGCACACGAAAAATCATCACTATGAAAGCAAAAGACTTGGCAGACGATGCAACATCCCCCCAATTGATAAAAAGCAGGGGTGTCACTAGACACGTTAAGAGCGACCATACAAATAAGTGTCAGGGCGCCCGAGACTGTTTTCAACTGCCTCCCCAGGCCATACATATGGGGTTTACTAAAGACACCTGGCAGTCTTCAAAGAGGCACTGGATCAAGCACCTAAAGTCGGTCCTGCCAGACGGGCTGTGGACTTCGTAAGATGGGTTTGCGTGAAGCCAGCCAGCCAACAGCCTGGTTGATCAGGCCTCTAATCCATCCAGGAGCTGGTCACAGACCGGGCCGTGGGTCGTTGACCCGGAAACTCTCTCAGGTAAAACTCCAGGTTCTTTATCAAGGGCTGGAACTTGGAACTTTTTTTAGGCCCACATGGGTCATAACAGAGATACCAACCACAAAACGCTGACACTCCATCAATTCCTAACCAGCCTGTAAGAAGGGCAAAAAAATTGTCATTATGAGAAAGATTATACAACTTATGTGGTGATATAAAAAAAGACTGGAAAAAACCCTATCGAAATTCTAGGTAACAAAAAGATTTCACAAAATAGCGAAATAAAATAGCAAATCAGATGTAACCCAACTCCCAACAACAGAAACAGCAAACAGCATCATGATTTCTTACTTCACTATAGGACAAAAATCCTTGCAATAAAATCCCTAAGTTCTGATTTCACACAAATGACTACCTCACTGGCAACTACCCGGTACACTCAGTTCCTCAGCTCCGACTAACCCATACGAAGTACTACCCTTATTATCACACACTAAAATACTAAGGCAGGAGATTTAAAACCCTTCCACCCTTTATATACAAAAAAGTGTCACATGTGTTATCACAATATTGCAACGCTTCTTTAAACATAATCCATTTGAATCCTCCCTCCTTCTCTACAGTTATCAAAATACAGGTGTCACCCCGCTCCATAAAGAAGGAAGACCAAACAGAGTTGAATAACTATCGGCACAATATCCAACTTACACCCTCCTCTCTACAAAATCTTCGAAAATTAATTACCGTAACACGAATCTTTTACCCTTTTTCCTACTCATCTCCCAAACATACTCAACCCGCCAATTTGGATCTCTGCCTTAATAAAAATTACTAATGATGTTTATACACTGCTAGAACATATATACACTGGACAACAGAGAAAAAAGAAGTCCAATGGGATCTTCATATGACTACGTAAAGCTTTTGATCAGTTGACCATGACTTGCTCACATATAATTGGTCAACACTGTGGTCTAAGAGGGCACTCCCTCAACTACCTCAAGATATACCTCAGACAGAAGCACAATATGCGTACGCAAATGGGTCACTCCTTTTCCGCACAACAATTTCAGTTGGTTCCCACAAGGAAGTGTCCTTGGCACCTCTTCTCTTTCTCCTATACATAAATGACCTACCCAAATGCTTCGCAATTACTCAACCACACATATTTGCTGCATGACACTTACATACGTCTTCTCTCCCACGAGACCCAGTCACGCTAGCCAATACTGTAAATACCGAATTACAGGAAAATATCTAATGGATGAGGACTAACAAACTTTCACTAAAACACTTACTCTAAAACCTACTTATTCAGTTTGGTAAAGAGCCCTACAGATGTCCCTCTTAACATAATGATAAACGATCACCTATCAAAAAGCTAACAGAGGGAAATTTCTTAGGATTCCACCTAGTTATATACCTAATTTCATACACATATAGCAACAATTTCTAAGAAAAATTTCCATGACCGTAGGCAATTACTATCAGAAGTTTACACGGTAATTTGGTTCCACAGTCAGCCCTCCCTGGCCCTTTATCACTCTCTTATATTTCCTTATCTCACCTTATGGAATTTGTGCATGGGGCTCAACATACAATTTAACCATCTCAGACCATAATCCCACAAAGGGCTGCAGTCAGAATGAATGATAAACAAATTCCACTACAGGCAGCCTCACTCCACCAATATTCAAAAAACCACTAACCTACTCACCATACAAAAACATCCATACTTATTACTGACTCCTATTACATACTAAGAACATTACTCTGATATTAACCCTCCCTCAAAATTCTACCTTGCCAACCTTCAAACGAAACATATGACCATAACACAAGCACAGATCTCTCTTTGTTGTTCCTCGTGTCCATCTCACGCATATGCTAAAACTCAATGGCCATAAAAGGCCCTAACATCTGGAAATTCTACCTGTAAATATATAAGTAACACTACCTGTTTATAAATTCAAGTCTATTCTAAAGATCATTAACTCACCCAAAAACAAATTAATACTGAATAACTGAACCCTTATAATTTGTATTCTTAACCCTTTAGGGTCCAAGGCCCAATCTGGAGTCGACGCCCAGTGTCCAAAGATATTCTAAAAAAAAATTTGTATATTTTTCTCTTATGAATCGTACTACACCGTAGAGAAATATTTTTGTGAAGGTAATAAAACAAAAAGTACGAAAATTGGTGAAAATATCTGACGAATTATGCTCTCGCGAATTTTGATGTGTCAGCGATATTTAAGCATCGGCGATTTTGCCGATCTTTGACTCTATTTAGGCCATTACATTATTCCAATCCAACCAATTCTTAGCTATTTCACTAGTATTTACTTTATTCTATCGTTTGAGAACAATAAATCGCCAAGATCAATGTTTCAACTACAAAGATAAAGTGATCGGAATTGTTAATTTGGCCAATTTAACACAAAGTACAAATATTCCAATTTCAAATTAGGGTCCAGAAATGACAACAATGTAGGCATTCCTGGCACTAAATCTTAACTTTCTCTGTTCATTAGTTATGTTTTGAGGCTTTACAAAATAATTCATATTTGATTTTTTATTCACATAATGAATTTTTATTCACACCAAAAAAAATAGAAGATTTTACTGTTATGCATTACCTGTAATTTATTGTATAATTATCCATCACACTTATTTGTCGAATGTATATTAGACCACCAGCTGATGTGTATTAGATGTGTGAGGTCGTTTGTTTACTCTGAATATCGGCAAAAATTTAACATTTCCGCTACTTTGAGCTCAGTTTCAAGCCATTTCCAATGCAAAACCAATCAAAATCATCTCTATTTCTGTAATATGTCTTCCATTCTATCAAATGAGACCAAGAAATCGCAAATACAACTATAAAAAACATACGAAAAAACACTGCAAAGTTGCTGTTTTAATCGAAAAATCATGATTTCATTTTTTTTCTCTCATTATGCACAGTGTGCTGCAGGATCTGTTTTATGTGGTGCACACATACCACATAGATGTATTCTCTCATATCTAGGCCCAAATGTACCACTCACAGTTTATCAGAGTGAGCTGAGCTCATGGCGTAGATCTACGGTTTGGACCCTGAACATAAAGCCGTAGATCTACGGGACGGACCCTGAAAGGGTTAAATGTTTCTCACAATTATATCATATGAATGTTAAACCTAAGACCCAATCTAACTTTGTTATTTTTTAAATACACTACCTAACAGAATACTCCATTCTACTGAATGTACAGCAATGCATGCAACCATATGACCTGTCTTTGTAATACTCATTTGTGCTTTATTGTTATCTGTTTTCAATAATGTTTTATCACTGATTATATCATTGCTTCGTTAATCTTAAGTTAATTTTAAGCCAGCCCGTAATACTATGCATACATGTGGCTTTGGCATGCTGCTCTTACCTGTATTTTTTTGTACCTCTGTATGTATGTTCAAATTATAAAATAAATAAATAAATAAACAGTGGCTTATTTAGCAGTAGCAGTCAATAAACAATCACAAAAAATAATGGATTATTGGCCGAGTCAAGCGGACACGTTTGGTAGACCATTTTCAACTCTACGAAAGCCGAGCAGATATACGAAGACTGGGACAAAATTTTGATTAAATTGTCGAAAACCAAATTCTACGAAAATTGGGGCATACGAAAACCAAGGTTCCACTGTACATATAATTACAGTAGAACAAATTGACATAGATATGAGATGTGGTAGCTGAGCAGCTTGTAGGAGTACCAGCAAGAATTCCATTTTCTCTAGTCCAACAACAGAGAAGCTGTGTACAGTATAGAATTACTGAGGGAAATGGAGAAAAATATTCCTTTCGTATGCCTTCACGCATAGTGTCATTCCCTTAAAAATTAGTGCGATCCATGAGAATGGAAGTGTTGCTGTTATTTATTCTACTGCGCCAACGTGAAGACAACTTGTCCACATTGTAAGGTGTTTGTATTGTGGGGAAAAAATCTTCACAAATGCACACATAATGCAAAATGAGTGCATATAAACAAATGGTCAGGTATTAATACACATTCATCTAACTGCCCACCACCCGTTCACTCTGTTTACATTTTTCATGCTTCTCTCATTTATGATGGCATCTAAGGGCATATGAAGTCCTTCTATATACAGATAGTTCTCTTATAAAGTTCCTCTATATACAGTCAGTCCTCTTATAAATTATTATTATAATCAAAAAGAAGCGCTAAGCCATAAGGGCTATACAGTCCTCTTATAAAGCTCCTTTATATACACTTGGGAATCTTTACTGTGGAAATGTTTCACCCTCCAGAGTCTTCAGTCCACTGCAGAGAAGCATGCAGTGGAAAGTGGAGAGTTTGGTGCAATTAGTCTGGAGTTGATGGGGCTTATATCCTGCTGATAGATGAGGTGGAGCAGTGGTAGGCTCTGACACTTGTGGAAGTAGGCCTACTAGAAGTAGGCCTATAGGTTAGGCCAGAGTTGAGGTACTGCTTGGATCTAGATCCCAATATCGCTGCTGTATGACAGTGTTCGAATAAATGGTTTAGAAAACTGTCAAGATGGCCATGATAGCCAGTGTTCTGATGATCAGTGTTATGATGGCCAGTGTTATGATGGCCAGTGCTATAATGGCCAGTGCTATGATGGTCAGCACCACACTTCCAGTGCTTTGACAGCCAGCACCACACTTCCAGTGTTATGATGGCCAGTACCACACTTCCAGTGTTATGACAGTACCAAACTCCCAGTGTTATGACAGTCAGCACCACATTTCCAGTGCTATGATGGTCAGCACTACACTTCCAGCGTTATAACAGTCAGCACCACACTTCGTGTTATGAAGGCCAGTACCACACGTCCAGTGGTATGATGGTCAACATCACACTTCCAGTGCCATAATGGTCAGTACAGGTCCTCCATCACAAATCCTGCATCATTGGGACCTGTAGTGTGCTAGATTACTGAGTTTGCTGGATTAGAGTGATTAGGCTAGAATACACTTAACCCTTTCAGGGTTGGTGCCATACTAGTACAGCTTAGGCGCCAGGGTTGGTGCCGTACTAGTATGCGTAAATTCTAGCAGCCTCAAATTAAGCAGGAAACAGCTGGTATGCATAGATGTGAGAGAATGGGTCTCCATGGTCAGTGTGCATGGTACAAAAAAATCGGGGACCCAGTGGTGCACTGTGGGAAAGCCATTTTATTACACCTTGTTCACCATGTCTAGCGCTAAGAAACTCCTCACTCCTCGGCTAATTGGGGCTCTTTTGTTCCCAAGTGACAGTTCAAACACAGATGGAAGTGTCAGTGAAGATGAATTTCATGGTTTGAGGAGTTTGTGACTGAAGGCAATGCCCAGGAAACCTAAAGGGAGGAAGAAGGAAGGAAGGTAGGAAGAAAGGGAGGCTGGAAGAGATGAGAGGAAGGAAGGAAGGAAGGAAGAGATGAGAGAAAGGAAGGAAGGAAGGAAGGAAGGAAAGGAAGGAAGGAGGAAGGAAGTAAGAAAACCATCAACCTAGGATAACCCAAAAAATTCTGACAGTGACTTATTTCCATGTGGGTTGGTGGGGTGGGGAGGAAGTTGACAGGCAGTGAGGGGGGGTGGTGAGTGATAGTGTTATTTGTCATTGTGACACTAATTACACCAGTGACTCAGCATATTTACAAGTCCACCCCCACACAACAACTACCAGCTTTACAGAAGCTGTAGCAGTTCTGGGAAGTGCCCAGTGACTTTATATGTGATACAAAAATAATAATAAACATTTTTTAGTGTTGGTTTGTGTAAACATGTTTTGTAAACAATATAATGACTGTTTGTGTAGTTATTGTGTAGCATACAACAAGTGAATATACATTGAATATACCTTATACTGGTCCCCACAGGCCATAAAATTACTTGAATGAAGAAAAAAGGAAGGAAGAAGTGAGTAAGGAAGGAAGGAAGGAGGGAAGGTAGGTAGGTAGGAAGAGATGAGAGGAAGGAAGAAGGAAGGAAGGAGGGAAGGTAGGTAGGAAGAGATGAAAGGATGGAAGGAAGGATGGAAGGAAGGAAGGAAGGAAAGAAGGAAGGTAGGTTTTTGGGAAGGAATGTGTTGTGGTATGATGCATCATTGTGACACAAGACACACTGGTGACTCAGCATATTTACAAGTCCACCCCCACACAACTACAAGCTTCAGAACCTCTTGTAGTTATAGGAACCTGTCCAGTGACTCTATATGTGTATATATATATATATGATAGAAAAATTGTAATAAACAACATTTTTCATTGTTGGTTTGTGTAAACAATATAATGGCAGAAAAGTTTGTGTTGTTATTGTGTAGTATACAATGAGTGAATATATACCAAATAGTCTTTATATTGGTCTCAGAGGCCATAAAAATTACTTGAAAAAATAAAATATTAAAAAATAAAAGAAAAAAGTAGAAAAAACCACTATTATCGGGTGACTAGCAGTCGGCGATGTTGCGTATGCAGATCATTTCTGTCAACTCATGTCTCCATAACTCCATAATATTGATTGGGAATTTTTTTTTTTTTTGGCCCCTTATACTCACACACCAAAAAGCTCTATCATTTCATAAGAAAAAATAATTTTTTTTTTTTTCGAATATTTTTCGACCCTGAGAACAAGTTTGAGAGAGGGCCTGTTGACCCTGAAAAGGTTAATAAAATTAACCAACTTGACTTACACAAAGTCATTGAGCATTTGGGAAAAATCAAACATTTCCACTACTTTAAAGCTCCATTTCAAGGTATTTTCATCGTGAAACCAATCAAAATCGTATCTATTTCTGTAATATATCTTCCATTCAATCAAATGAGACCAAAAAAACGAGAATACAACCATAAAAACCATACGAAAACATACTGCAAAGAGGCGGCTAATGGCTGAGAAGTGAACTCCCTTATTTATCGTCCATCATGTTTTTTTCATTTTTGGTGTACCTTAAGAAACATCTTTCCATAAGTCACTTTGTCTGACTTTTTTTTGGGTTATCCTAGGGTCTCTATACATATGCTACTTTGTATGATAATCTATGTAATTGTATTTGTGTATACCTGAATAAACTTACTTATTTACAGTGGACCCTCATTTTTCGTAATTAGTCCGTTCAAGAGAGTGTGACCATTAACGAAATTGACGATTTTTGAAACCATTTTCCCCATAAAAAATAATGTAAATACAATTAATCAGTTCTAGACACCCAGAAGTATTAAAACAAAATTATTTTTTACATGAAATATAGATGTAGTACATACACAATACAATGAGGCATGATGAATGAAACATTAACAGCCTAACACTTACCTTTATTGGCAATTCTTCTTAGTGTATGGAAGACTGGAGGAGGAGAGAGATTGGATTATGTACTGTTTAGAAGGGGAATCCCCTTCCATCAAGACCTCAGGTACCAAGTCCTTTTCTGGAGTCACTTCTCTTCTCTGTTTCTTAATGCCACTAGTACCAGCTTGAGAGTCACTAGAGCCCTGTCTCGCAAAAAAAGTGTCCAGAGAGCTCTGTTTCTGGCATCTCTTTAAAACTTCCCTAAAATGGGTCAAGACTTTGTCACTGTACATGTTGCTGACATGGCTTGCAACAGCCTTGTCAGGGTGATGTTTCTCCACAAATCTTTCCATTTTACTCCACATTTCAAAAATCTCCTTAATTTCTGAAGAAGGCAACTTCTTCCATCTCTCTTCCTCCTCCTCTGCAGCCATATTCTGAGCTGCGGTCTGTTGCTGTTCTAGGTGAAGATCTTGCAGCTCGTCAGTGGTTAGCTCTTTGTTGTGGCCCTCCGGCAACTTCTCCACATCCTCCAAACTCACATCCAACCACATGGAACTCCCCAGTGCCACAATAGATTCCACAACTGCCATAGGTTCATCAAGGTCAGCCCCAAACCCTTCAAAATCCCTCTTGTGGACACACTCTAGCCACAATTTTCTCCAAGCAGAATTCAAAGTCCTGGTAGTCACTGCAATGGTGGATACTGAAGTGATCTTCCCAAAACTCTCTTAGGGTCAAGTGAATGTCTGAGGTCACATTAAAACTCATTTGAAACACTGCTTTAGTGTAGAGTTTTTTAAAGTTTGAAATGATCTGCTGGTCCATGGGCTGGAGGAGAGGAGTGGTATTAGAGGGCAAGAACTTTACTGTGATTAACCCATACTCCTCCAGAATTAGGTCATCCAAGTTTGGAGGATGAGCAGGTGCATTGTCCATTAGCAGGAGGCACTTGAGATCAAATTTATTTTCCAGGAGGTAATTTTTCACGCCGGGGCCAAACACTTCATTGAACCACTCGACGAAAATTTCCCTTGTGACCCATGCCTTATTATTAGCTTTCCAAAACATACACAATTTACTCTTCATAACATTGTTTTTCTTGAACGCTCTGGGATTTTCAGAATGGTACACTAGTAACGGCTTCACTTTGAAATCCCCACTAGCATTACTACAAAACATGAGCCTCAGCCTGTCTTTCATAGGCTTTTGTCCTGGCAGTCCCTTTTCCTCCTGAGTAATGTTTACCTGGAGTTTACCTGGAGAGAGTTCCAGGGGTCAATGCCTCCGCGGCCCGGTCTGTGACCAGGCCTCCTGGTGGATCAGAGCCTGATCAACCAGGCTGTTACTGTTCGCTGCACGCAAACCAACGTACGAGCCACAGCCCGGCTGGTCAGGAACCGACTTGGTGCTTGTCCAGTGCCAGCTTGAAGACTGCCAGAGGTCTGTTGGTAATCCCCCTTATGTATGCTGGGAGGCAGTTGAACAGTCTCGGGCCCCTGACACTTATTGTATGGTCTCTTAACGTGTTAGTGACACCCCTGCTTTTCATTGGGGGATGTTGCATCGTCTGCCAAGTTTTTTGCTTTCGTAGTGAGTGATTTTCGTGTGCAAGTTCGGTACTAGTCCCTCTAGGATTTTCCAGGTGTATATAATCATGTATCTCTCCCGCCTGCATTCCAGGGAATACAGGTTTAGGAACCTCAAGCGCTCCCAGTAATTGAGGTGTTTTATCTCCGTTATGCGCGCCGTGAAGGTTCTCTGTACATTTTCTAGGTCAGCAATTTCACTTGCCTTGAAAGGTGCTGTTAGTGTGCAGCAATATTCCAGCCTAGATAGAACAAGTGACCTGAAGAGTGTCATCATGGACTTGGCCTCCCTAGTTTTGAAGGTTCTCATTATCCATCCTGTCATTTTTCTAGCAGATGCGATTGATACAATGTTATGGTCCTTGAAGGCGAGATCCTCCAACATGATCACTCCCAGGTCTTTGACGTTGGTGTTTCGCTCTATTTTGTGGCCAGAATTTGTTTTGTACTCTGATGAAGAGACCTGTTTCATCACAACTGAACACTTGTTGTGGTTTTAATTGTTCAGTCTATATACATGTACTCCTTGAATTTACTTATGAATTTTGTAGCTGCAATTT
>NC_069449.1:37320710-37391615 GCF_026875155.1 Cherax quadricarinatus | reverse complement strand
CAAAAAGGGAAAACCGGGGGGGGCACTTATTAAAAGGGACCGCTGCAGTATAGAGAGTTTTGGCCATAATTTAAATTTCCATATTAGTGGAACACTGTAAAGTGGGGCCCTAACTGTATATATAAAATCGCAGTAACTTTAAAAACACTGAAATTTTGTAAAGTTTCCAGACATAATGGAGAGATGCAGAGCTCACGAAAGATGTAAACAGTGGCACATGGATGCTGTAATAGTGATTTCTACTGTATAAACAAATTTTTGGTTATAATTTGAAATTTCCCCAATAAGTGAAGTACCGTAAAGCGGGCCTTACTGTGTAATAGAAAATTTTAATTTTTTTATGCTGCATGTGTATACTGTTTATACTAAAAATAAAAACTGTCAAACAGCATAATGCTTTAACAAAAATTTTTATTTAAAACTTAACATTTGGGAAACTTTTAATTAAGTTTTATTTGAGAGGATTATAAAACAAAATAAGATTGTTATAATAGTAGTAAGGCATCTGATTAAAATATAAAACAAAAGAGTTGGTTTATCTGGCTTGAACTTTACAACAGTCACAAAACAAATTCAACAGTCACAGAATAAATTAAAGTCACAAAACAAATTAAAAGTAATATAATAATAATAATAATAATAATAGTTTTTTATGACATGATACATAGTTGTACAAGGTATTATAGTAGTTGGGTGTACAGTAGGGCCCCACTTATACAGCGGGTTAAGTTCCAGGCTGTCGCCTGAAAGCAGACATCGCCGGAAGGCAGAACGCCATTTTTTTCCATTTATAAATGCATTTAAATGCCAGACAACAAGTTTACACTAAATTATATTAAGTTAGTAATAGAACTAGGCATTAAAAACACACAAAGTAAAATACATTCACAGTACATTTATTACTTATCTTAAAGTATTTGTAAACTTAATGTAGGGAGAGAGGTGAGTAGTACAGGCCCGCCATCACAAATCCGGCAATCAGTTATTCGGTTCCTTCAGTTATTCAGCACTAATTTTGGCTAGCATAATTTCAAATTTCCAGGGTTGCCACACCAACCTGCTGGTACTGTTTGGTGGTGCTACTTGCTGCATAAGTTTTAACCTGCTTACTTTTAGACCTAGCCATGGTTCCAATGAATAAAAGAAATGCTTCTCATTATGTAAAGCACCTACACAGAACATTATCCATTAAAGATAAGGTGGCTTTGAAGCCACTGTCGGTTGCCATGAGCTCAGTCTCATGATGCTGGAGAATATGCTTTATCATTACACTAATATCAACACTAAAGCTTATTTGCCTATCACAGTTTATCTAATATGACATAGTAAACAATATAAATAACATAAAACATGTTAAATACTCCAGAATAAATAATATTTGGCATAATACCGAGCAGTTCGACTGAGGAATGAAGAGGACATGGTATACAAATATCATTCTCCTATCTCTATCTTGGGGCTTATATTAGAGAAAACGGAGTATAGCACATGGCTCTTCAATTCAATTCAAGTTTATTCTCTATAAGCGTTACAATGTGGGGTTTACAGGTTTTGGATATTGTGTGGTTTACATGTTATGAAATACTAATTACAGAGGGGGGCCACTAGGACACCTAGCATGGCTAGGCATTTTGGGCAGACTTAGATTAATTCTTAACATTAAATCCTTACAGATTATGGTATTAAGGCTAAGTGACTACATCATAAATTGTGAGTTTAGCAATGTGAATGCTTTTGTTTTGGCACAATACAAAGTGTCTATGTTGGAGTATCATAGGCAAACTTAAGACTAGTTAGGATTTATTATTTTAAGATTAAGATGAGTATTTCTGGGTTTATAGTCAGGTGGTTATCATGTAGTTAGTTGTCGGGGTGTATCAGGGAGATAAGATGTTTTCTAACTGTTGTTTTGAAAGTGATGAATGTGTCTGCAGTTCTAGAGTTTTCAGGTAGGGTGTTCCAGATTTTAGGTCCTTTGAAATACACTGAATTTTTGTAAAGGTTTAGTCGAACACGGGGAATGTCATAGAGATGTTTGTGTCTGGTGTTATGCCTGTGGATCCTGTCACAACTATCAAGAAAGCATTTTAGGTCAAGGTTAATATTGGAATTTAAGGTCCTGTAGATATAGATTGCACAGTAGTAAGTGTGGATTTTCTGAACAGGGAGTAAGTTTAGACCTATGAAGAGTGGGGGGGTGTGTTGCCAGGGATGGGATTTAGTGATTATTCTTACTGCGGCTTTTTGTTGGGTTATTATTGGCTTTAGGTGTGTTGCTGCAGTTTGAACCCCAAGCACAGATAGCATAGGTGAGGTATGGAATATAAGTGAATGGTATAAGTGTGAGAAGGGCAGTTTGCGGCACATAGTATCGTATCTTGGAGAGGAATCCCCACCGTTTTGGATACTTTTTTTGTTATGCATGGATATGGGTGCTGAAATTTAGGTTGTTGTCGAGGTATAGACCAAGGAATTTGCCCTCATTATGTCTGGCAATTAGAGTGTTGTCGATCTTAATGTTAAGTTGCGCAACACCTGCTCTTCTACCAAACTAATATAGTAGGTTTTGCCACTGTTAAGTGTAAGTTTATTGGCTGTCATCCAAGTTGATATTTTGAGCAGCTCCTCGTTAACAATGGTGTTGAGGGTGGCAAGATTAGGGTGGGAGATGACATAAGTCATGTCGTCAGCAAAGAGAATGGGTTTCAGGTGTTGGGATATGTTTGGAAGATCATTGATGTAAATGAGGAAGAGCAGGGGTCCAAGGACACTTCCCTGCAGAACTCCAGTATGAAGTGGCCGTATTGATGAGGCTGTGTCTTTATTGGTGACATACTGATACCTATTAGAAAGGAAGGATTTAAAATATGCAAGCACATGGCTTCTTATACCATAGTGGTCAATTTGTGGAGTAGGATGCCGTGGTCTACTGTGTCAAACGCTTTTCTTAGGTCAATAAAAATTCCAGCGGATATTCCTTATTTTCCAATGCTGTGTAAAGCAGGTCTAGCATTTTTATAATTGCATCATTAGTGCTTTTATTTTTCCTGAATCCAAATTGGCAGGGGTTGAGTATGTTTTGTGACATTATAAATGAATATAGTCTCCTGTGCATGAGTTTCTCGTGATATACACTCGTACTGCACATAAACCTGAAACAAAAAAAATTATTTTCTCTATATAGATTTTACACATAGCAGCATATGTGTAGAGAACCTACGATAACCCATAAAAGTCAGACAACATGGCATGTATGATTTTTGGTAAATACTCGATTCCCACCCTGGGTAGAAACATTAGGTGTGTTTCTTTACACCTGTTGTCTGTGTTCACCCATCAGTAAATGGGTACCTGGGTGTTAGCCGACTGGTGTGGGTGTTATACCTGGACACAGACCTAATTTTCTTGAAATACTCTGCATCACAACAGTGCCACGATCGCAAGTGCAAAGAAAATGATAGGATGGATAATGAGAACGTTCAAAACGAGAGATGTCAAGCCAATGATGACCCTTTTCAAATTACTTTTCTCTTAGCGGAATACTGCTGTACTTTAAAACCTCCTTTCAAAGCGGTGAAATTGGAGATTACGGGGTGTACAGAGCCTTTACTGCACGTATAAGTTCTATCAAGCACCTTAACTACGGGGAATGTTTGGGAAGAAATTGATTTGTACTCGTTGAAATGCAGGGGGAAGTTTACATAATCTACCTTAAAAACCCCGGGGAATGGCCCCAAATCTGCACCAAAAATAAACTCCCTACGAAAGAAAAAGACGGGGCAGGTGATAAAAATGCCCCCAAATTTAAAAAGTGGGGGTGCCTTTGGGTACACAAAGGGGAAAACACCAAAATTTCCCCGGGGGCCCAAATTTTTCAACCCCTCCCATCAAGCTTTAGGGGAATTGCCAAAAACCCCCTGGCTCCCTTCAAGAGAGCGGCAGATACCTAAATCAGTGCCATATCACCCGGGGCTGGGGCCGTATGTTGGACTGAGTGCGGCCGCAAAAAAAAAAACCAGCCGGGTTGACAGGCCCTGATCCACGGGGGGCCCGGGTCATGGACCGGGGCGGGGATTTTGATACCCAATGCCCCAGGAAAACAAGGGCTTTCTAAAAGTAGTATTACTTTTCAGCATGTCTGTACCCCATGTACATTTACTGTAGAAAATAAAGTATTTTTTTATTATTTTGTCAGTTTTTTGGGGGTTTCTTACAAATAGGCAATTATGATGGAAAGATACTTCTTAATGTACACCAAAAATTAAAGAAATCAGACCGAAATAGCGGAGTTCACTTCTCAACATTAGGGCCCCCCTATGTAAAATTTTTGAGGTTTTTTTTTGGGGTTTATTCCATTTTTTTGTCTCATTTCATAGAATGAAAGATATATTACAGAAAAAAAAAAGATTTGATTTTGTCATGAAAAAAGTACCTTTAAATTGCACTCCAGTACGGAAATGTTCGTTCTTTAGCAAATCTCAAGAGTAAAAAATGACATCACTGTCCAATACCCGTCCACCTGCCAGTCCCAAAATTTCCCAAAATGACGTCAAGAATGGGGTTTTCTTTTTTTACACAATTACATGTATTACAATAAGCAGCATTCATAAAAATAAATCTTCTATTTTTTTTGAATAAAAATTCCAAATGGAACAAGAGTAATATAAGGGGGCCTGTAGCCATGATTAACCCCTTTGACTGTTGCGGTCGTATAATACGTCATGGGAGATACCGTGTTTGACGTATCTATAGCGCATAAATTCAAACAGCTTCAAATCAAGCGGGAGAGGGCGGGTTAGGCCTACACGAGAGAGAATGGGTCTCAGTGGTCGGTGTGCACCCTGTAAAAAAATCTGGGACCGGGCGGTGCATTGTGGGAACGTCATCTTGGTAGTCCATTTTCCCCATGCCTCGCGGTAAGAAGTTCCTCACTCCTCGGCAGTTTGGGAGGTCTTTTGTTCCCAATTTGATAGCTCAAACAGTGATGATATGTCAGTGAAAGTGAATTCCCTGGTTTTGAAGCGGTGTGACCGAGAAAATTACCCAGGATAACATAATTAGTGATGAAAACCCAGATAAACCCACAACCTTCCACCTCTGGTGCTGGCCGGCTCGTTCATGTTCACCTGTACCAGGACGAAAGAGGAAACTAAATTTGCCATGAACAATGACTCGGAGATGTGAGCAAGTGCAAGTGAATAGTGATAGTGATTTCAAGGTTTTGAAAAGCAGGTTCTAGTTCTGACAGTTGAGGGTGAATATTCCCAGTGAAGGCGGCAGTATATACGACGTCGCATGCGGTCTGGTAGTGTGCCATATCTCTTCCAGAGGAAGGGTACATCCGGAGGCACATCCCGTGGCCCTATACCACGTCCTGATAGTGAAGGATGACGATATTGTACGATGGGTATAAAAATGATGTAGTGAGGCACAGGCGATGGTGTGAAGTGATGTTAGCATGAAGTGACACCACAGTGGGCCACACTACTACCCGTGCTGCGACTCTGCACAACTACAACCAGCCTCACCCGACCCCACTTTCCCCACAACCACAACCTGCACAACCACAACCACATTACAATATCCAGAACGCACCAGCTGACCAAAATCGGGGATTGGCAGCAAGATGACGAGTTTGTTCCCCAAACCCCATGACTTTGATGGAGGACAAAGTTTGGGAATACGGCCATCATGTACACTTGGGAACAATCCCACTGAACTGGAATGCTTTCAGTTGTTCTTTGATGAACCCCTGATGGACATTATTGTCAGGAAAGCAATACATACTATGAGTACACCATGACAAACACTATTCGTCACCAAGATCACGCCCTACACCAGGGGAAGGACACAACTGGGGCAGAGATGTATCTGTTCTTTGCCACAATAATGCTTATGCCACATGTGTATAAGCATAGTGTCAACACATACTGGGCGACAGACTGCCTGATTTCAACCCCCTGCTTTCAGTGACATTATACCAGTGAATAGATTTGTATTACCGTTACGAAATGTTACACTTTTCAGACAAAACCAGGCCTGACAGAAGCGACAGGTTATATAAGATCAACGTGTGTTCATGTACATGAAACAAAAGTGTTTGTATGTATTTTTTCCCTTCGGGAAAGCTTGTTTATTGACGAGTCTTTGATTTTGTTCAAAGGAAGACTCTCATCCAAAACTGGTCTGGTTTTGGATATAATGTGTACACTGGCGGTAAAACAATGGAAGATACCAGGAAGTTACTGGGTATCTCTGGTGATGTGGTTAGAACAATGATGGAGCCATATCTTGGTAAGGGGCATATTTTATTTACTGACAACTGGTAAAACAAGCCCTAAACTCAGTAAATTTTTTTGCGATGAACATGAAAGATGTGTGGGGGCACATGCGTAGAAATCGTAAACATATGCCTAGTTCGATGCTGGCAGTCGTAGAGGTGAAGTGCAGGTGTTTGCGGGCCAATGACATCATGGCATTTCGTAGCATAAACAAACGTGATGTCACACGGGCTGACATCATTTTCACCGACACGAAATGGTAGACACTGGCAAGCAGAATAGAGAGACCAATGAACCCATTGAAAACCTGCAGCTGTGATAAATTTACAACCTCAATATGCGCTTAGTGGACAAATGTGACATGCAGATTGGGTTTGCTGACGTGTTCGCAGATTTAAATAAAGTGGTACATAAAACTTTTTTTTCCATCTTGACATTTCCATGCTGAATGCTTATAATATGTAGAAGTTGAAGACCAAGAAGAAACCCAAATATGGTGAATTTTGTTTGTCAGTCATCAGACAAATAATATTCAAGTACCAAGAAACAACACCGCAATAACCAGCGCCCACGAAATTATCAACAACCCTGTCCTCTCGTCTGAGGCCCGGTGATCCCACCTACCCCATACCACTGCCTGCTACTTACTGCCAAGAAAAATGTCAAAAGAGGTGTTTTGTCTGTGGGCATCCACAAAAACGCCCACAAAAAAAGCAGAGACACTCGTTTATGTGTGAGGAGTGTAAGACACCATTGTGCTTATACCCATGTTTCAAAAAAATTCCACAAGCTGCAGCACTTCTAGAAAAGTGTCCAGTGATTGTACATAAGTTATATATTATAAAACAATCGTAATAAACATTTGTTTACATTGTGTAAACAAGTTTTAGCAACATTACAATGATACGAGTGTTTTTGCTATAATTGTGTTACATTCAACGAGTGTATATTTGAACATTGCACAATAATTTGGTCTCACAGGCCCCAAAAGTTATGTGAAAAAATAAAATAGTGAAAAAAACAAGAAACCATCGAATAGAAGTAAATCAAAGTTAACCGGGTGAGCGGCAGTCGCCGCTGTTGCCGCTCGCAGATCAATTTCAGCAAACTTCAGGACTCGATGTCTCGGTAAGTACTGATGGGAATTTTTTTTTTTTGGGACTAAAACAATCAGAAAAATAATCTTAACATTTTTATAAAAAAAATAATTTTTTTTTTCGAAAATTTTGCGACACCAGGAGACACTTCAGGATTGGGCCCTTTGACAGTCAAAGGGTTAATGAACAGAGAAAATGTTATTTTAGTGCCAGGAATGTCTGCATTGTTTATTCTGGACCCTGTTTTGAAATTGGCAATCTGTTGAAATTTGTGTGAAATTGGCCCAAAATGCCAATTTCTGACCACTTTATTGGGTAGTTGAAATAAGTGAATGGGCGGTTTCTTGTACTCGGTTGAAAAGACTAGAAGAAGTAAATAAGTTTAAACCAGGTATACACAAATACAGTTACATAGATTATCATACATAGCATGTATATATAGAGAACCTAGAAAACCCCGAAAAGTCAGACAAAGTGACTTATTTTCCCGTACCGGGCTTAGGCTTGCCATATGTGGAAATTTATTTGGTCCCTAAAGTTCCACAGGACCGATCCCACATGGCCGTTAATGAAAACGGCTGAGCTGGGTGGCCCTTAAACTCAACCCAAACAAAAGGGCGTTCTCCCCCAATCATAAACACATTTCTCTCCCCAGGGGGTGGCGTGGATGGTAGGCACTTATTTATTTATAGATTTCCCCCTTCGGGGAAGGATTAGGTAGTTTTACTGTTAGTGCACTAATATTGGGTTTTTAATAAGGCAAACTGAAGAAAAAAATTTTTGGGAACCAAGACCTTAAAAAAAAAGGTTTAATAGGCCAAAAGGTACCAAAACACTGGGGAATAAGTTGCTAGGGAGAACTGGCAGCCCTAGTTTGAACAAAAGAGATGGGGGTATGGAAGAGAGACCACCGTTCTTTTTAAGACAGACCCCAAACCCGGGACAAGAGGGTGCCGTGATCCAAGGGTTTGCCCCCCCACATTCTTCACATTTGAGACCGGGGGAAATTCTGGAAAGGGGCCCCTTCGATGTCCCGTAGATGACCTCCATCAGGCCCTTTACAGAAGACAAGCCCTCCACTTTATCTTAGTTTTTCTGGCCAGTGTCTGGGGAAAATTTTGTGAGTGATTTTGATTTGGGCCCTTTTGGTGAAAACGGGCAGTCATGCCCATTTTAAGTCCCATTGTCTCAAGGCAGTCGGGAAGCTATTTCCCTGTGTCTGCAAAAGTTATCCCCAAAGAGGTTTACATCCCCCCGGGATATAGGAATTTCTGGGGTCCAGGAAAGGACACTAAAACAATTGAATTTGCGGAAATTAAGGCTCCCGGTTGCACCATGTTTTTCTGGGGGAAAAGTCTAAAGGGGTTTAAGGCAAAGTTTAGGGAAGTTAAGTTCGGGAAAATAACTGCAACCCCCAAATTAAGTTGGGCCCTTTTTTAAAACTTTGCATCCCGGGCAGTTTTCTTGCCAACACCCAATTTTCTTTTTGTGAAAATGGGTTCCTAAAAAAGCCACTTGTGAGGCTGGGGGTACCCACCTCAGGGGGTTTGGGGTTTCAACAGAGTTTGCCGGGGTTAGGCGACCCCATTTTTTAGGAAATTCCAGACAAAAATTTTCAAAAAAAAGGGTTTTCCCTTAAAACCCGGATTTTGGAAAAAGCCTATTAAAGGCTATCATAGCTAGGCCCCAGTTGGGAAAATTTAAAAACAGAATTGGGTTTTAAAATTTTTAGCCCCCCGGGGGCCCCAGAGTTACACTAGAGGCTGGGCCCAAAGGGGCTGACTTACAAAAAGGGTTGTTATTTGATTAATTTACGGGGCGGGGCCGGGTGGGACTGGGGAAAAAGCTGTGAATTTAATTTTTTAAACAGTGAAACAAGTAACCCGAGTAGGAGATTTTGGGTGGGGTTAATTTTACTTACAGGGTTTTGGGCAAGGTGGGCCATTTTTATTTTTAGGTTTGGGTGCAAAAATTTAAAAACCAGTTATAGAAACCTGGAAAATTTTAAACCAAAATTTTTTTTTAAAGGGGATTTCAAAAGCCAGGTTTAAGCTATAACAAAATTTAGCAAAAGGTTAGGTTTTAAACCTTACCAAACCATCCATGCTAGACGGGAGTAAAGGGGGAATTTAACCCCCAAAAGCTATTTTAACAAAATTTTATTCATTTTACTTTTTCACAATTTTAAAATTTGTTGAATTTATTTGTTTTTAAAACCAAAGGGAAATTTTAAATTTTTTAACTGCACTTTTTTTTGTTGATTTTCATTTTTCCTTTATTCTTTTTAATTGGAAATTTGTGAATTTTTTACCTGAGACTAGGTTAAGTCCTGAAAATTAATTTGCTGAAAATTGTTTCGGGAAAAGTGCTAGGTTAAGCTTTCACATCGAAAACAAAATTTGTTTGGGGTTTTTGAGAGCTAACAGGTACTTTTTTGATTCAGAGTAGAGTCAATTTTTAAAAAAGGGGATTGAAAGTTGTTGAGAACCCTTGGGAGACTCGTTTCTTTCTCACCCAAAACCGTTCTTTTGCTTTTGGGGGTGGGCTAATTAAAATTTTTAAAAAAATTATTACCATTTCTTAACTAAAAGAACTATGGTAGGTGAAGAGTAGTACCAGCTGCCCCACCCAAAAAGTAAATTAAAGCGGCCTAGGGGAGCCTTTTGGGGGAAACCGAAAAAGCTGTGAGGAGTGTCTTTCGGCGGGGCAAGATCGGGACGTAACGGGAGAAACAAAGAGAGTTCCCTGCAACCCTTTTGGAGAAAAGGGACTGGAGCCTTTGAGAGATAAATTTATCCTTTATGAAACAGGGGCCTATACTACAGGTGATCGAATATACAGTCGAAGTACACGGACAGACATAAAGGAACGAAGGGGAGTGTAAATCAGAAAAGGGACCCCTGCAGGATTAATAAAGTTTTTAAAAAGGCGGGGTAAAAGCAGGGGGAGCAAATGTTTAAAGGAACATGAACAACGGGCACGCCTTTTAAAGTGTTGCCCAATTGCCCCTTTGAATTTCCCAACGTTCGAGGGAAACCAAAAACAGAGTACTTTTTTGTTTTCCCTGGGAACATTTTTAAACCCCAAAGAAGAAAAAAGGGAAAACGTTTTGGTCAGATAAAATCAAATTAAAAATTTTTTCGTTCACAGCTCCAAGGGTAAAGTTTGGGACTTGGTCCGGCTTTAAACCAAACCAAGACCCCCAATTCCCAACACCCAAAGCCCAAATTAAAAGGACACATTTGGCAACACTGAGGAGATAAAGGTAGTTTTTACTTCAAACGGTTGCTGGGTCTAGAGGTTTTTTCGCCATGCCGTCAGAGCTTAGAGGGAAAATTTCCCAATCGAAGTTTGATTTTTTAAAGAATTTGCTTAAAGTTTAACTGAATTTGGGGGAAGTCGGAATGGTTCATCAATCAGGTGTTTTAGAGGAAACTGGGGGTGGCACACAGTGCATGAGTTACCCCTTAAAATAAACAGAAAGAATATTTACGATACAACAATCGTTGAGGGGGTTTGGGGATCTCGTTTTTCATTTTTAGGGATAGATGTGAGAGAAGAGTTTACCACCCCTCCCCCACATAAAATCCCAGACGTCACTCAAAGATCTCGAAGATCAGGGCTAAAGCTCGTATGACTAACGTTTGGGGGTGTACAAAGGGGAAAGGGAAATGTCCCAAGGTAAGAACCTTTTAAGCAGAACCTCAAGGCACTCCCTGGGGCCCGAAATTAATTTCGTGTTTTTGGCGAAAAGGGAAAAATGCCTTTTCCGAGTTGCTCGGAGTATATAACACTGAGTAGTAGGGAAAAGGGGACTTTAAAGGGGGTTAGAAATCTTTTTCAAGTGGGTTTTGGGGAACATTTTTGGGGGGGGAACCCGTGGCCCCCAGTCATTTAAAAGTCCCGGGGCTGTTGCCAAAAGGGAAGCACCAACTGCAAATAAAGTCCCAATAATTTAAGGGAAAACCCCCCGGGTAAATAGGGGGTATCTTCAGGTAGAGATGAAAGTGAGTCCCAGCTGAAAGGTAGCCACTATTAGTGGAAATGGAAATCTCTAATCCGAGTGAGAATCCAGAGGTGGCCCGCCCTACCCACAGGGCCATGGGGGGAAAAGGTTGTGAATTTGGGGAAAGGTCCCAAACAACCCGAAATTTTTCTTTGACCCAGGAGCCAAGTATCCTTTATAACAAAAAAGTTGATTTTTTTAAATTTAAAATTGAAGGCCACAAAGAAAAATCAGTATATGTTGGAAGGGGGGGATAAAATCAGGACCCCCAAATCTTATGATGTGGTGGTGTCACAGTCAAAAAATTTTTGTTGGGAAACGCAGAGAAAATTTCAGCCTTGGTGGTAGAGGGCATTAAACCCCCGGGAAAATTTCAGCAAGAAGGGCTTTCAGCAGCTAAGGGATTGAAAGACCTTGACGGGGAAGCTGGCAGACCGGGAAATTAAACCCCTGACACGGTCAGAAAAGTAAAGGGACCCTGGTGGGAGCCAAAAACATATAGATGACTTCCTGTCTACACGACGGACGTTTTATGAAGGAATTGGTTTATACAGAACCCCAGTAGGATACATCATAGGCGGCAGGATTCCACATGAATTCCCTGCCACACCAGGTAGAGGAAAGCTGTCCCAATGATAGCCTGTGGAGTAGTGATAAGATAGAATACCAGTATACACGATGAACCGCCGATGGGAAGCTGATACCAGTAGTAGTGACGAACACTCGGCGCCCGCCTTGGGAAAACACTTTAACAGGTACATAAAGAAGGAGATAGATTGCCATTAAATCTAGGGAACCATCGTAACAGTGGGAGGAAGAGTGGCTACCAAGGCATGTGGCCCACTTAGGTGGGAAAATACAGAGCCACTCATCAAGGCTAGACATACGAGAGATGTTAAAGTTAAAGGAAAGGGTGCTAAGACCACCGAACCAACAAGTTTACACCCCAGAGGTCCACACAGGGAAACTGGACGGTTGAAGGTTAGACCGAGTCTGCTCGACGGAGTGTCCGGATGGCATTCGTGTCCATGGTCCGCCGTGGGGCCTGTGGGAGGGCAGACTTGATCTAGACTTAGCGCCTACCTTTGCCGGCGGGAGGATGTGGAAATTTTATTTGGCTCTAAAGGGTTCCACAGGACCGATCAAAACAACGGCCGTAATGGAACAGCTGAGCTGGGTGCCCTTAAACTCGCCAAACAAAAGGCATTCCTCCCCAATCATAAACACAATTTCTCTCCCCGGGGTGGTCGTGGATGGTAGGACACTTATTTAATAGATTTACCCTTCAGGGAAGGAGTAGGTAAGTTTTAACTGTTAGTACACTAATATTAGTTTTACTAAGGCAACTGTAGTAAAATAAAGTAGACCTAAGACCTTAACATAGTTATAATTGCCGATAAATTAGGCAAACACCTAGGATAAGTTTATCTAGGAGAACTGGCATCCCTGTTTGAACGAAGAGATAGGGTCTGGAAGAGAGACCACTCGTTCTCTTAAGACATACACCACTGGACAGACGTGCCGTATCCAGCAAAGGGCTCCCCCCCACGTGCTTCACATTGAGACCTGGGGAAAATCCTTGTAATGCACCTGATGTACCGTAAGATGACCTCACGACATGCCATACAGTAAGACAAGACCTCCAATTATCTTGTAGATTTCTGGTCAGGTCTGGGAATTTGTGAGTGAGTTTGATCTGTTGCCCGTGTGCAACAGCAGTGCATGCCAGTAAAGTACCAGTGTCTTCAAGCAGTCTGGTAAGCTAGTGTCTGTGTCCTGCAAGTTATACTAGGGGATACGTACCTCTTGATATAGTAATTTTCTGATGGTGTCAGGCAGACACAAATAACAATTGAATATTGCATAATTAAGGCTCCCGGTTGCACGTGGTTTCTGAGAGGGGAAGTCCAAAGGGGCTAAGGGCTAAGCTTAGGGAAGTTGAAGATCAGGACATGATGTCTGCAACACCACGTAAGTTAGTCCGTTATACATGCATGCAGGTGAGATTTCCTTGCAACATCAATCATTTGTGAAAATCTGTCCTTTAAGCCGACTTGTGAGGCTGAGGTACCCACCTCAGAGCTCGGTGTCAACAGAGTTTGCCAGGGTAGCGACTTCACTTGAGCAGTCCAGACAAATTTTCTCACTACTCATATAAGATTTTTTGTAATATATTTTTTCTCTCGGTTGTTTGTTGGGCTATCTCATTGAAACTTGGGCAATGTATGATGGAAAGATTCTTCTTAACGTACAACAAAAATAAAAAAAGACGGACAATAAATAAGGGTGTTCACTTCTCAGCCATTAGCCGCCTCTTTGCAGTATATTTTCGTATTGTTTTTAATGGTATAATCTCATTTTTTTGGACCATTTGATAGAATGGAAGATATGTTACAGAAATAGACATGATTTTGATTGCTTTCATGACGAAACATACCTTGAAATTGAGCTCAAAGTAGCGGAAATGATCGATTTTTGCCGATGTTGAATGAACTTTGTGTAAGTCAAGTTGGTTAATTTTATTAAGTGTATTCTAACCTAACCACTCTGTAATCCGGCACACTACAGGTCCCAATGATGCCGAATTTGTGATGGAGGACCTGTACTTATTTGTAGGAAGTCAGGTGCAGGTAGCCCAGGTGTAGGTAGCCTTGGCTCCCTGTCTCATACTTAACCCTTTCAGGGTCGACAGGCCCTCTCAGAGACTTTTTCTCAGAGTCGGCCAAATTTCAAAAATAAAAAATTATTTTTTCTTATGAAAAGATAGAGAATCTTTTTAGGATCATAATGACACCAAAAGTATGAAATTTGATGGAAAACTTACGGAATTGTGCTCTCGCGAAGTTAGCGGTCTCTACGATGTTTACGTCATTGGCGATTTTGCCCACTTTGAGCCCTATTTTCGGCCAATTCCACGTACTTGTCGACAAAAATCATAATTATTTCGCTAGAACTCCATTTTTTCTATCGAATGAGTACAAGAAACCACCCATTTACCGATTTCAAACTACCAATACAGTGGTCAGTTATAGAATTTAGCAGATCTTTGCCATAAATGCTACACGATACATACAATTGTCTCTGCAACCAAGAAACTAGATCCATTATTTACACGAATAGGGTCTAGAATAAAACAAGAAAGACATTACCTGGCCACTAAATAACATTCCTCTGGTTCAATGTCACGTCCCCATGCCCCTCTTACATTCTTTTGCTTTCCAAAATTGAATTTTATGTCTCACAAAAAAAATAGAAGATTTACTGTTATGCAGACTACTGCATTGGTGTAGAAATGGTATAAATATTATCAGCGTACTAGTGAAAGATTATTAGACTCACCAGCTGACATGTATTGGACGCATATTGTTTGCTTTTGAACTTTGGTAAAAATCGAACATTTCTGCTACTTTGAGCGCAATTTCAAGGTACTTTTCTTTGTAAAACCAGTCAAAATCATATCAGTTTCTGTAATATGTCTTCCATTCTATAAAATGAGACCAGGAAAACTAGAATACAACAACAAATACCATACAAAAATACAGTGCAAAGTCGCTGTTTTAATCCAAAAACAAGGTCAAAGCTTTTTCTCTCTCAAGCACTGTGTGCTGCAGGATTTTTTTTTACCACGCACACTGACCACATAGATCCATTTCTGAAAATTTGTCTGGACTGCCTCCAAGTGAGTCGCCATACCCTGGCAAGCTCAGTTGAACCCGGAGCTCTAGGTCGGTACCCTCAGCATCACAAGTGACTTATAGGACATATTTTCAATGATACTGATGTTGAAAGAATTCTTCGCCTGCATGCTTGTTTAAAGGACTAACTTACTTGGTGTTGCAGCATATCCTGATCTTCAACAACCTCCCTAAGCTTAGCCCCTTTGACTTCCCCTCAGAGATCCACGTGCCACGCGGGAGCCTTAGTTTCCTGCAAATATTCAATTGTTATTAGTGACCGTGCCTGCTACGCTCAGAAATTCCTGTATGCCAAGAGGTGTGTATCCCCTAGTATAACTATGCAGAAAACTGGACACAAGCTTCAAGGTATACAAGAGACAAAATCACGTAACTGGTCATGAACTGCCGGCTGCACAAAGGCCACGAGCTCAACTCCACTTGCAATTTTCCCCAGACACTGGCCATAAATTCCAAAGAAAAAGTGGAAGTTTTGTCTTACTGTATGGGCTTGACAGAGGGAGGCACCTACGGTGACATCCAGGTGCCTCACCAATTTCCCCCAGGTCTCATATGTGAAGACGTGTTGGGCGCTGTCTGCTTGATCATGCAACGAGTTGTCCAGATGGTGACTAGTCATAGAAGAAAGATCTGGGCTCGTCGAGACCCGCGCCACCATCATTCAACACTTGGGTCTGCCACTCTCCCTAGCTTAACTTAACCTAGGTGTTTGTTCTACATTATCGGCCTATTACTACCTATGTTAAGGTCTTAGGTCTACATATTATTATCTAGAGTTGCTCAATAATCCAATAAAAGTGCACTAACAGTATAAACTACCTACATTCATTCTTCCCTAAGGGTAAATTTTATAAATTAAAGTAGTACCTTCCTCCACCTACACCCAATCCAGGAGAGTGTGTTTTTTGTTTTTTTTTGGTGGGGTGTAATGGGCCTCCAATGGTGTGTTTTTTTCCCTGTTGGGGACTGTCACGGACCAAATATGTTCCAACATCCTCCTGCGCGCGAAGTAGGCCGCGATAAGTCTAAATCAATTCACCTTCCGTGAGCCCCACGGCGACCTGGACACGAGTGCTGTCCTGCCACTTCATCGAGCAGCACTCTCGGTCTAACTTCAACCATCCAGTTTTTCCCAGCGTGGACCTCTTGGGGTGTAAACTTGTTGCTATTCCTGGTGGCTTAGCACCCTTTCCTTTAACTTTAACATCTTCTGATGTCTAGCCTTGACTGAGTGGCTCCGTACTTTCCACCCAGTGGCCACATGCCCTGGTAGCGGCTTTCCTCCCACGATAACGAGGTTCCGCTGGTTTAATGGCAATCTAGTCCACCCTCTTTACATACCCGTGTAAAAGTGTTTTCCCAAGTGGCAGGAGTGTTCGTCACTCCCTACCTGTTCAGCTTCCGCTGGCAGTTCATCGTGTATACTGGTACTCATTATCACTACTCCTCAGCTATCATGGAACAGCTTCTCCTCTCTCTGGCGGCAGGATTCAGGGAATCCTTCCGCCTATATGTATCTCTATACTTGGATCTGTATAAACCAATTCCTTCCCTGAAACGTCTGTCGTGTAGACAGGAAGTTCATCTATATGATAGGCTCCACCAGATACAAATTTCTGACTGTTGTCAGTGGTAATCCCTGTCAGCCAGCTTCAAAATCGCTTGGCTGCTGCAGGCAAGACCTCTCGCTGTAATTGCCGTGTGGTATAACGTTCTCACCACCATGGCTTAATGTCTCTGCGATGTCCATCTAATTGACTGTGACATCCACCACATCATAAGATTTGGTGGGGCCTGACTTATAGACTCTCCCTTATCATCATACTTAACTTCTTGTGGGCCTTCAACCTTTGAATTTAGCCAACAACATTCTTTGTTTATCAAGGATACCCTTTGTAGCTCCTGCGTCAAAGAAATATCCAAGTTGTTTCGGAACCTGCCCATTCACAACCTTGCCATGACTGTATGAAGGGCAGCACCTCCATGATTCTCTCTCGGATTAGAGACTTCACTCCACTAATCAAGAAGCTGGCTACCATTTCATGCTCAGATCTCTCTTTCTATCTCTGGCCTGCGAGATATCCCTACTAGCCTGGGGTTCCCTTAAATATTGGGACATAGTGGCAGTATGGTGCTTAACCTTTGCAACATGACTCGACACACACTGAGCTGGGTGCCACAGTCTCTCGCAAAGTGTTTACCCAACAACACTTGAAAAAGAGTCTCAACATCCCTTTAAGTCTCTGTTGCATTACTCCTCATGTTGTATAACCTCCGGGCAACCGAGCTAACTAGTTCACCTTCGCAGTAACACGCATGGTTCAGGGCATAGGTGCCTTTGAGGTTGCTGCTATAGTTCTTTACCTTAGAAACTTCTTTAATCCATAGTACAGCTCCAACGTTAGTCAAATGAGTCCTTAGACTGATCTCTCGAGATCTATTGAGTATCTGTCTGGGTTTTTTGTGGTGATGGTGGTGACTCTTCTCTCCCACCTATACAAAAGAGAAATTGAGATCTCCCTACCCCTCAACAATTGTTGTTGTAATCGTGAACCTATCGTGTCCGATATTTTAAGTGTAACGCATGCACTGTAGTGCCAGCCAGTTTACTCTGAATCACCTGAATGATGCACATTCTGACTTACCCCAATTATGTAATCTTTAACCATTTTGTCCAAACTCATAACTTTGATTTGGAACTTCTTTCTCCAGTGCACTGACAGTCATGGCGACAAGCCTCTAGATCAACAACCGATAAAGTATAACTGCCTTTTATCTCCTCAGTGGTTCCAACAAGTCCTTTATGTCTTTTGGCATGTGGATAATTAAGTGTCATTGGTTAGGTAATGCCTGACCAGTCCAAGGCTTTACTCTGAGCTGTGAACCATAAATACTGTAATTTAACAGTATCGAAAACGTCTCTGTACACCTATCTGGCCTTTAAACTGATCCCCTGAATGCAATGTACGTTAAGTTCCGTCGAACGTTGGTAAATTCAACTGGGCAATCTGGGCAACTGACTAACAGGCGTGTCTTTTTGTTCGTGTTCCCGAAACATTTGCTGCCGCCCGTCTGTTACCGGCCTTCAAAGTCTTTATTAATTGCCTGCAGTCTCATTTCCCTGCTTTACACTCTGCCCTTCAATTCGTCAGAGTCCTTCCGTGCTACCATCACTGTATAGTCAGACCTCATCTGTAGCATAGCTCTGTCTTCATAAAGGATAAATGATCTCTCAAAGAGGCCTCCAGCCTTTGCCCAAAGTTTCAGGCAACTCTCTAGTTCTCAACAGTCTACATACATCCTTATTCTTGCCTCGGCCATACCACACTCCTCACATGCTTTTGCTCAGGCGGCCCTTATAGCTCCCATAGACCGCTTTAATTGACTTAGAGCTGGACAGCTGGTCTTCAGCTTTCACCTACCATAGTTTGCGGTTTAGTTAAGATCACGTACTAATTTTTTACTTCAATTCGCCCACGCCCACAGCACAAAGGTATTAGGCAAGATGTAACGATCTCAGTCTTCCAACAAGCTTAACAACTCCTATATTATTTTGACTCTACTCTGAAATCAAAAAATTTACACTGTTATCTCTCAAATCCCAATCGTAATGTGTACGATATGAAAGCTTAACCTAGCAATTTCCTGTACAATGTCAGCAAATAATTACAGGACTTAACCTGGGTCTTTGGTACAATCACAAATCCCACATAATATGAGTCAAAGACAATGGAAATCCACACAAAAAAAATGCAGTAATACAAAATTAAAATCACTTGGTTATTTCAACTTATATTACTTTTTGGCTAGGCGCTTCTTTTGATTATATAATAATGGTTTAATACAAATAATTCAACATTCAACTTGTAACGTAAATTAAATGTAATGTAACCAGACTTGGCCTAACAGTGCCCACTTACTCCGTCTAGCTGGATGGTTGGATAAGTAAATTCTAACCTAACTAGTGTGCTATAAGCTTAAACCTGGCTTTTAGAACTCCCTGTAAATAATAAACTAGGTTAAATCTTTACTACTACTATAAAAGACTTTGTAAGTATTGCATATGCCAGCCTAGACTGTGCTACCTTGCAATTCCCACTGTAAGTAAATTAACACACAAGTCTCCTACATCTGGTTGTAATCGCCTTTAAGTAATTAAATTCACTAAGCTTCCTAGCCAACCCTGGCCTGCCTGTAAATTACTGCAAATAAACTTCTGGTGTTTAGTCATCGTTGGCCTAGCCGCTTGGTGTAACTCTGGGCCTAGTGTACTAACTTAAACCTAAATTCTTAAACTGGTTCCTACTGTGGCCTAGGCTACATTAATTTAACCCAAGCTATTCACATCAGGGTACAAGGACCACTCATGAAAATTTGTCTGTACTGCCTCCAATGAGTCGCCTACTCCTGGCAAGCTCTGTTGACACCGAGCTCGAGGCGTACTCAGCCTCACAATTGGCTTGTAGGACAGATTTTCATAATGAACTGATGTTGCAGAAATCACGCCTGCATGCACGTTAAAGACTAACTTACTTGGTGTTGACAGCATATATCATGACAGCTAATTTCCAAACCCTTGCCAAAGCTTAGCCCCGTTTGACTTCCCCTCAGAAACCACGTGCAACATACCAGGAGCCTTAGTTCCTGCAATATTCAATCGTTTTAGTGACCTGCCTGCACCACAAGAAATTCCTTTTCCAGAAGGTGTGTATCCCCTAGTATAAACTAAACTATGCAAAACAGACACTAGCTTCTAGGTAGACAAGAGACAAAATCACGTACGCATGAACTGCCGGCTGCAGGCCGACATAGAGAGGCCACAGCTTAATTTACAGGTGGACAGCGTTTCGCAATATTCCCCCAACACTGCCAGAAGATCTAAGAAAAAGTGAGGTTTTGTCTTACTGTATGGGCATGACGGAGGGGGTCATCTACTTGTACATCGAGGGCCTCCACCAGATTTCCCCAGGTCCTCATATGTGAAGACACGTGGGGCGCTTGTCATCTATCACAGCACGAGTTGTCCAATGGTACCTAGTTCATAGAAGAAAGAATCTGGGCGTCTTCGAGACCCAACGCCACATCATTCAAACCTTGGGCTGTGCCAGCTCTCATCTAGCTAACTTAACCTAGTGTTTGCCTACATTACGGCCTATTACTACCTAAGTTAAGGTCTTATGTCGTACATTATTATTACTACAGTTGCCGTCACTAATCCAATATTAGTGTACTACAGTAAAACTACCTACTTCTTCCCTGAAGGGTAAATCTATAAATTAAGTAGTACCTTCCATCCACGTACGCCATCCGGGAGAGTGGTTTTTGTTATTGGGTGGTGTAAGGCCCTCTACGGTGGTGTGTTTTATCCCTGTTGGACGTCTTAGACTGAATAAGTTCCAACACCACTCTTTTCATATGTAGGCCTACCAGCTTTCCCATCAAGATTTAAGGGCGTCTAGAAATTTTTCAGCGTACTATTATGGTCAAAACCCTGGTGCGTAAGCCGTACTAGTATGGCCGAAACCCTGAAAGAGTTAATATACGATATTTAAAACATCCCAGAGAGGTAAAATACACATACAGTACACTCATTATTTACCTTAAAATATGTGTAGTCTTAATATAGGAAGAGAGGTGAGTAGTATTTATTTGTAGGAAGTCAGTGTAGGTAGGCGGTAGGTGTAGCCCGCCTGGGCTACACCTGTGAAAATTTGTGTGGACTGCCTGCAAGTGAGTTGCCTACCCTGGCAAACTCTGTTGACACCGAGCTCTGAGTTGGGGACCTCAGCCTCCGACAAGTGGCTTATAGGACAGATTTTCACAAATGATTGATGTTGCAAGAAACTCGCCTGCATGCACGTATAAAGGACTAACTTACTTGGTGTTGCAGCATATATCCTGATCTTCAACTTCCCTAAGCTTAGCCTTAGCCCCTTTGGACTTCCCCTTAGAAACCACGTGCAACCGGGAGCCTTAATTCCTGCAATATTCATCGTTTATTAGTGACCCTGCCTTCACCTCAAAATTCTATATCCAAGAGGTTATGAATCCCCTAGTAATAACTATGCAGACAAGAACACTAGCTTCCAGACTGACGAAGACACTGTAATTACTGTGCCATGCTCGCCCAGCAGCAACCCAGGCCCACAGATCAAACTCACTCACAATCCTCCCCAGACACTGGCCAGAAATCCTAAGAGATAAAGTGGTGTCTGTCATACTGTACGGGCCTGACGGAGGTCATCAACTGGTACAATCGAAGGTGCCTCACCAGATTTCCCCAGTCTCAAATGAGAAGACAAACTGGGGGGCGCCGTCTGCTGATCACGGCACTCTTGTCCAGTTGGTGTCCTGTCTTAAAGATAATGTGCAGTCTCTCTTCCAACCCTTGTCTCTTCGTTCAAACTAAGCTGCCATTCTCCTAGCTAACTTATCCTAGTGTTTGCCTACGATTATTGGCCTATTACTACCTAATGTAAGGTCTTTATAGGTCTACGATTATTAATATCTACCATAGTCCTTAGTAAACCTACCCCTCAAGAAGATTCCTGAAGTTGATTAAATACCTAATTAGTAAACCAAATATTAATTTACTAACAGTGAAACTACCTACTCCCTTCCTGAAGGTAAATCTATAAATAATAAGGCCTACTTCAATCGCCAACCCGGAAGAAATGTGTTTATTTGGGATGGTTTAAGGCCACCCATCTCACCATTCCATTAGGCCATGCTGGATCTGTCCTTGAGGAATCTTAAGGACCAAATAAGATTTTCCAGAACACCTACCAGCAACCTACACTGTGGCCCAGAGCCATATTATTAACATTCGACATACCATGTTCCTGAATTTAATCATTTCTAACAAAATAACCTTAGATGCCATCGATAAACGAAGGGATAAGTAATGATTAATTCATGCCAACAATTGAAAACAATAAAGCGAGTGGGGGGAGTGGCTGGGCCAAACGCAGATTCAATACATGTTTTCTCTGATGGCTCTGACAAGAAAACGAAGGTTATCCACAACCCGGCTACCACACAGGTCCACAAGTATTGATTATATTGCACTGAATAATGTGCAATACATGCCATACAACAAGTTTATACTAACTTATAATAAGTTAGCCAATTGAAATTGCATTAAAAACATCGTTCAAAATTGCATAAAAGGTAAGATACACACAGAGTACACTTATTACTTACCTTAAAATATAAAAGTGTGAGAAATGAGTGCAGGGTGTTTATTGAATAAAATCAGAAATTGGCCCACCATCATCCTCTAACTTGGCACTTAAAGCAGAGGCTTACGACACCTCTTTTTATCACAGCTAACCTTAACGCCATCGTCAATGAGAGCCAATTAGTTAACAAATAGTAAACGCGAGAGGGACCGAGATACAGAGTTCAGACTAATGTAAGAATACAAACTGAACAGGCAGTGGGCAATCACTTGTCAGGAAAATAAAGTGTGTTTCAACTATGTTCTACTTTTAGCATCTTCACGTACGTTTGTAATATTTGTAAAACCATTTACCTCGATTTTTTTTATTATAAAAATTACAACACAATATAAATATTCTTAACATTGTGTACAATTGTACAAGTAGTACAAGAAAAAACAAACAGGCAACACACATTTTTAGAGTGAATAAAGAAATATTATTATAATATATTACAGTGGTCCCTCGTTTTTCTAATTAAACCATTCCTGGAGGACTACTATAAACGAAATTTTACGATTTTGTGAATAAAATTTTTTTCCCCCATAATAAATACTGTAAATACAATTAATCCGTTTCTGACATAAGTAATAAAAACAAAAAATTTTTTTCATGAAATCATACATTAGATCATAACAATACAAAGGTAAATGATGAATGAAACTTTAACAGCATAACACTTACCTTTATTTGGAGATTCTTCTTAGTGGTTATGGGAGACTGGAGGAAATATATATTGGATTGTTTACAATTTGGAAGGGAACTCCCTTCCAGCAAACACCTCAGGTACCAATTGCTTCTCTGGTTGCTTCTCTTCTCTGTTTCTTAAGCCAACTAACCACCTTGAGAGTCACTCTAGTCCTGTCTCGCAAAGTAACTGTGGAGAGAGCCTGTTTCCTGGCATCTCTTTAACACTAATCTTCCCTAAATGGTACAAGACTTAGTCACTGTACATATTTCTCACCTTCTTTACACATGCTTGGCATAGGAGCTTTCCTTTGGAGCCATGGTACTTATTTAGTACTTGCAAAGCACTAAAATGAGTGGAAAGTATGAATATTTCGTGAGGAGCACTTGAGGGGACCTTCACATCACAGCCAGACTGGCTGGGAAGGGAGGCCTCCCCCCGCTCACACCGTGCCGTATGCGTCCAGGACGAACTACTATTAGGCGAGTCAACCTATGAAAAGCGAGTCCATGTTTATATGGCCTAAATTTTACGATTGCCGAGAACTACGCTACGAAAAGCGCAGGGACCCACTGTATTAATTATTATTATATATTATTATTATTATTATTATTATTAA
Organism: Cherax quadricarinatus; assembly: GCF_026875155.1. Classification (NCBI taxonomy): domain Eukaryota; kingdom Metazoa; phylum Arthropoda; class Malacostraca; order Decapoda; family Parastacidae; genus Cherax; species Cherax quadricarinatus. The sequence goes on along the minus strand of NC_069449.1, from coordinate 37,368,009 downwards.
TAAAAAGCACTAAACCCACAATGTCGTGAATGCTATATATAGAAGTTGTAAGGCATACGAAAAGAATATTTTTCTATCAGTTAATCCACAAGTTTGACTAGAGAATACATAATCTTTCCGACACTACCTACACAGCTGCTTTGTAAACAAATCTCTTATTAACTCAATTTCTATTCTGTATACCCCTCAAGGAAGGTTCCTTGAGGTTGGTGGTGTGGCTCTTGAATTAGGGAATTATGATCTGTGCTTCCTTTCCCGAATTAAGCCCTGAATGCTTGCCACATTTCCCCCCCCAGCACTGTATAATCCTCCCCGGTTTTAGCGCTTCCCCCTTGCTTTATAATCAATAATCATTCTGGAGTGTATGGTGGAAAACACTGTCTATAATTTTCCAGAAATTCAGTATTTATATGTAAATAGAATGGCCATACTGTATTTAATAATATTTGTAATAGAAAACGGAAAGCCTGCGTCCTGCGCAGACTAGACTCGTCATCTTGGTTTTGAATTGGATACAATACGTTAATATAATGGGAAGAAATTTTTCATGGTCCTAGAGTTAAAATTGGATGACACTCTCAAATAGGAGGCAAAATTTTGGAAGGCATTCCTGCATAACCTTGAGATATCAGAACAGACTGGACAAGACAGCTCCCAGGAAACCTCAGATAAGCTCTCTAGATTAGTGTATAATTCTGACCATTGTATTTCATAAAATTTAGTTAGTGAAGTTTTTCTGAGTAAAAATAGCAGACTTTAATATCCAGTCAAATTGGTGAGTGATATAAGATATATTTCCCTTCTGTATGTATATGTGAATTTTAATATAATCATTTTTTAATATGACAGTCCACAAATGTTTATATGTTTACTCAGTAATTCCTGGGTAATGTATATTCATTTAATTAAAAGGTTTCAGGCAACTGTGGTTATGACAGTGGTAAGTATCGAAGGGGGACATTTTTTGCGCCGAGGTGTCCCCAAATTCCAACTTTGTCTATGTAACATTGATAAATAATAATTACTTTGTTATCATTTACTGTTATGTACATAATTAAGTTTACATTCATATAAACGCTGCCTTATTATTGGTGATTGCAGGCCACTGATAAAAGCATCCCTGATGGACTCCTTACATTTACTGAGCAGCTGTCACTGCAGGTGTTTACCTGGAGTTTACCTGGAGAAGAGTTCGGGGGTCAACGCCCCCGCGGCCCGGTCTGTGACCAGGCCTCTGGTGGATCAGAGCCAGATCAACCAGGCTGTTTGCTGCTGACTGCACGCAAACCACGCACGAGCCACAGCCCGGATGATCAGGGCTACCGACTTTAGGTGTTGTCCAGTGCCAGCTTGAAGATGCCAGGGGTCTGTTGTTAATACCCATTATGTATGCTGGGAGTCAGTTGCAACAGTCTCGGGCCCCTGACACTATTGTATGCGTCTCTTAACGTGCTTGATGACACCCCTGCTTTTCATTGGGGGGATGTCACATCGCTCCTGCCAAGTCTTTTGCTTTTGTAGTGAGTGATTTTCGTGTGCAAGTTCGGTACTGGTCCCTTAGGATTTTCAGGCTGTATATAATCATGTATCGATCCCGCCTGCATTCCAGGAATACAGGTTCAGGAACCTCAAGCAGCTCCCAGTAATTGAGGTGTTTTATCTCCGTTATGCATGCCGTGAAGGTTCTCTGTACATTTTCTAGGTCAGCAATTCACTTGCCTTGAAAAGGTGCTGGTTGTTAGTGTGCAGCAATATTCAGCCTAGATAGAACAAGTGGACCTGAAGAGTGTCATCATGGGCTTGGCCTCCCTAGTTTGAGGGTTCTCATTATCCATCCTGTCATTTTTCTAGCCAAGATGCGATTGATACATTGTTATGGTCCTTGAAGGTGCGGGTATCCTCCGACATGATCACTCCCAGAGTCTTTGGACGTGGTGTTTCGCGCTATTTTGTGGCCAGGAATTTGTGTTGTATCTCTGGATGAAGATTTAATTTCCTCGTGTTTACCATATCTGAGTAATTTGAAATTTCTCATCGTTGAACTTCATATGGTTTTCTGCAGCCCACTGGAAAGATTCGGTTTGATGTCCGACTGGACTGGGAGCCTTGCAGTGTCTGCAATGGAAGACACTGTCATGCAGATTCGGGGGTGTCATCTGCAAATGGAAGAATACAGTGCTGTGGCTGACATCCTTGTATAGTGGATATGAGGATGAGGAAACAGATGGGAGCGAGAGTACTGATGCATTGTGGAACAGAGCTTTTCACCGTAAGCTGCCTCGGCACTTTTTACTCTGTTGACGGACTATCTCTGTGTTTGTTAGTGAGGAAAATTATAGAACATCGACGACTTTTCCTGTTATCCCTTTAGCACGCATTTTGTGCGCCTATTATGTCCATGTCACACTTGTCGAAGGCTTTGCAAAAAGTCTGTATCTATTACATCTGCATTCTTTTATTCTTCTAGTGGCATTTTAGGACCTTGTAGTAGTGATCAATAGTTGAGACAGACAGGAGCGACCTGTTCTAAACCATGTTTCCCTGGGTTGTGTACTGATGGTTTCAGATGGGTGGTGATCTTGCTTCTTAGGACCCTTTCAAAGATTTTTATGATATGGGATGTTAGTGCTATCGGTCATGTAGTTCACTTTGCTGTTGCTTTTACTGCCCCCTTTGTGGAGTGGGGTATGTCTGTTGTTTTAGTATCTGTGGGACGAACCCCGTGGTCCATGCTCCCTCTCCATTAGGATGGAAAAGGCTATGTGTTAGGGGCTTCTTGCAGTTCTTGATGAACACACGGAGTTCCATGAGTCTGGCCCTGGGCAGAGTGCATGGGCATGTCATTTATCGGCTGTTCGAAGTTCATTTGGCGTCGTCAGTGATAACATCGGATAGGCTTGTGTTAACCAAAATTTCTGTGGCTCTCCATAAAAAATTTCGTTTTGATCTTCGAACTTCTCAGTCTGGGTAGCGGTGCTATAAACTGAGTCATATTGGGGACTGAGTATGCTCACTCATTTCCTTGCTGTCATCTGTGTAGGACCATTCTTGTTAAGTAGGAGCCAATACTGGATGTTGTTACGACTTGATTTGGCAAAGGATAAGAAATACTTTGGGTTTCTTCGATTTCATTTTATGGCTTTTATGTTCTTTCCCGCCGATTCCTGAATCCTATAAGATTCCTTTAAGTTGAGTCGATGCTTGCTATTTCTCTGACCGTGCTCTCCCTACGCATTTCAGATATATTACCTATTTTAGCCGTCTCTGTTTTTCTTTTCCGTCGCCTGTAAAGGGAGCGCCTGTTTTTCTATTTTACATCTACTCTCCTTTTTCTTAGAGGAATAAGCCTTGTGCATTATATCGAGTGCCACCAAGTTAATCTGCTCTAGGCATTACGTTGGGGTCTGTGTTGCTTAGTATATCTTCCCAGCTATATCCCCCGGTTAGGACTTGGTTACTTGCGTCCCATCCCACTTAATGTTTTGTTTTTTGAAGTTGAATTTTGCGTGAATGCTCACTCGGTGACTTGTCTCATTATGTCGGTCTGGGCTCCACGCATACATGTCTGAACTCAATTATGTTGTGATCAGTGTACTATTGTTTTGATATGGTGACATTTCTTATCAGATCATCATTGTTTAGAGAAGATGAGGTCTAGTGTATTCTCCAGTCTAGTAGGCTCTATTATTTGCTGGTTTAAATTGAATTTTGTGCCAGAGTTTTAAAAGCTCGTGTGAGTGTGAGTTTTCATCAGAGCTGCCTCCTGGTGTTATTTCTGCAAAACAAAATTATTTGCTATATTTCTCATCTTTAGGTGCTCCTTAAGTTGAAATCCCCCAGGAGCAAGATGATGGGTGCAGCGAGATGCGAGATTTCCAGACAGTGTCAATTTTTAACAGCTGTTTCCTGGCAAATTGCTGGGAATGTTGCATCAGGAGGGCTTGTAGACTACCACAATGACTAGGTTTTGGTTCTCGACCTTTACTGCCTAAAACTTCCACTACATCATTGAGGAATTTACAGTTCTGTGCAAAACAAGTGACTCTGCAAATGTTACCCCCCCCCCCCCCCCAGGCCAACCCCCCCCCCTTTTGCCTGTTCCACTCTGTCACATCTGTATAGGTTGTAACTGGGATCCTATATTTCGGTTGTCCAAGTGATCCTTTATGTGGGTCTTCAGGTGAAAGCCGCGAACATTCCTGTTGCCTCTGCAATCATCCACGGATGAAAGGTATTTTGTTGGTTTGTTGCTGGCTTTAGACCCTGTATATTTGCAAAGAAGAATGTTATCGGCCTGGTGGTATTGTTGGTACTGGGGGGGGGGATTTTTTTTTCCGGCATTAGTATCTGTATCTGTTGGTTTGGAGTGGAGGCCCATAGACTGTTGGTTCCACTCATGGAATGAATGGAATTGGTGTACCGATGTCTGCCATTTCCTACCAGTTTTTTTCTCCTTCCTGGCTCTAAACAACCTCTCCCTCTTGAGTGGCTGTGGCTACCCAGGTTTTTCCATGGCCTGGATGTTTTGTATCTTTTGTACCTTTAGATGGTGTGCCTGGCATTTAAGTTAATAGCAAGTCTTCCTGTACTGGAAGAGGTACACATTTCAGGGTGAAAAAGCTTACAGGAAGGGAGTTTGTATTTGTCCATGTTGTCATATGGGCATGGCTTTTCTAGGGGTGGTCATAGTTGCACGTCCCGTCTGTTTTTCCAGATTTCCCATGTATTGCAGATACCAAGTGCAATAGTATGTGCACAGGCTTGGTTTCCGTTTGCCTTGGGTTTTCTGTGATGTATTCCCTGTTGGTGCATGTTTCCCTGTCTTATTCTATCCTTCTTGCACAAACAATGGAGCTCCTCCAGTTGTTTTTGGTAATATATCTCTCACTATAGCTAGTGAATTTCCTCTGTTTGCTATTTCCTGTGGTATTTCTAGATTGCATTATTGCCGTTTTATGTTATCTTTGCACTACTTTGTTTCCCCACTAGGGCTCCTGTCCCCTATGAGGTCAATTTATATGTATTCCTTCCTGCGTATAATTCCCCGACTACTGGACAAAATCTCCAGCTTCACCATTACTGTCTCCCAGGGGACAGCACCCTCCAGATCTTCCATTATGTCTCCCAGGACCGCAACCCCAGCTTCAACATTCTGTCTCCCAGGACAGCACTCCAGCTTCACCATTACTGTCTCCCGGACGCACCTCCAGCTTCACGCCCATTTACTGTCTCCCAGGACTGCACCTCCAGCTTCACCATTTACTGTCTCCCAGGACAGCAATATCATCCCCACATTTACTTGACTACCAGGACATCACCTCAAGCCTTTACAGTTTCTGACTACATGGCCAGTATCAAGGGCATACCAGTTCAGCCCAGGGACTTTTTTATGTTCCCATCTGTTGTAGTGTAAAGCTTCCAGGTTGTCTATGAAAAGCAGCTTTTATGTTATCATCTTTTATACCCTTGTGATTTTAGCCACAGATTTTTCCATCATTTGGGATACCCAAAAAACACTTCCATGTTTTAATACTGCTTGTAGCTAGTTCTTGGTTATCTGCACAAGGGGCGTGACACCCAATTTCCTAACAAAAAATGACAATTTATCCATGTGGAAGCCCGTTAGTTTGATTGACTGCAGACTCCACAGAGCTTTCATAATGGATTTGAGTGGTTGATTTACTGTAATTCTACTAGGCTACCTCTTGAAATACTCTATTATTAACCTCCTTAAAATGAGCTCTAGCTATTTGTATTTCTATTTCTAACTAATTGGACATTACCGTGTACGTTCCTGATTTATTATTTATCTGTTTGTGTTGGATAAAGGGCTCCTACAAACCCATCCGTTTACAGTCTGTTTATTGTCCAACGAATCCGTTTGAAACAGTCCAAGGGTTCGGACCATCAAGGGTTCGGACCAGTCGAGGGTTCGGGACCAGTCGATCTGATCTGATCAGTGGGGTCACTTATTTTAAAACATACTAGTCGGTGATTTGGGCTAACACATTGAAGAGCCGGTGATTTCTGGCAGCTCTACAATGACGAACGGGTCGGTCTCAATACCCTTGTTTATTCAAATCGCTGTATCTAGCTTTTCTAGTTTTTTTTCGTCTCTACCACAATAAATGCTATTTATCACTATAGTTGACTGGTGGAAAAATTGGAGGAAGGACGCTTTTTTCTGTAGTAATATTTGCTTCTCGTTGTGTTATATCTGCGACGATGGTTAACTATAGGTTATATGAATTTCTCAGTATTATTCTAGAGTATTTCAAGCATACTAAAAAAGAAAACTAATGAAAGTCACTCCACTCCACTAAGTACCATTAAAATACTGGTAGTTGCTTACTACAAAACTGAGGGGTATTCTGAAATTTCACTGGATTCACTAGTATATGCGAGTACACTAGCAGGCCAGAATAGATTATTAACACAGCTGACACTGTGGTAAGTTTCTGGTGATTCTGGCACCTGGCTTTATAGGCTTTCACTTCATTTACAATTTCACCTGTTTTTCAAATGACACTTTAGCTACTACTTATATACTAGGGAGCCACTGTTGTATACACTAAACACCTATGTATACACAATGTATATCAGGGGAGACTTTTCTTTCCTCTGACAAAGATAAGTTCTGTTTTATTATTTTGCACACGGGAACACAGGCCTATGATTCCCTCTGGCAGTAACTCTGCTAGGTAGTGCACACTAATTCTCATTTTTTGATCAGTATATATTGTTTTCCGCCCAAGACTGGTTCCAGGCGCTAGAGGAATGTAATCGTATAGGATTGATGGCACTAAATTAAAGTTCTAGCACGTAAGAGCGACCGTGAAAACACGAGAAATCCCGGAGCACCAACGAGGCACGCGGCAGTGCTTTAAGGTATTACTCTATGGATTCATCAATCGGCTAGGCGGCGAGTTGCAAGGCGATAGCGTGCCATGATTTCTTTTGTAGGTTTAATATACTGAGCTTGAGGGTTTTGATGCATCTTCGTAGGGTATTACCCTCAGAAATAGCCTAATATATCTTAGGTGACACAAAATTGATGAGCAGACTTAGTTTATCTAGATCTTCTTTAGGAAGGGCTCCCAAGAAGTTTTCGAAAGTCTTAAACAGTGCTTCCAAATTCCTGAGCAGCCGTTGATTAAGCTGGGGTCACAGTCTAGCCTCTCAGGTTTAAGTAAATGCTCCCTGTTTGTGATGTAGCGCAGGATTCAACACCAGGTAAGCCCAGGATTCTCATGCTTAAATAAATTGTTGTGATAGAACAAAGGCCTTATCTTTAGGCTTTATTGAACATATAAATATTCATAGTACTTCTGCAACCAACAAAATTAATGACTAGTACATCTAATAAACGGCTTCTACAGGGATGGTGATGTCTTGCATATGTCAAGAGCAAAAGTATAAACTACGGCCAATATTTAAAACTCCACCATGTAATCGCATCACTAATATAGGGATAGAGTGAGAGAATCCACACACCATGTGTTGACGCCCATGGCACCACACCCAAACTGTTGTTGTTGTTAAGGCCGAAGAGGTGGGCAGTATATCTGCTGCTGATCCCCAAAAGGAGCAGTTCACTACAGTAACCAAGGCATATATAAGTGATTGGGAATTAATGAATCAAGACTACTGTGAATACTGATGATTTAAAATTGTATCTTAAGATGCTTTAGGTATTTTTGATTTGATTCATACAAATTATATTACAACAAATATGAAGGGATTTGTTTGGGTAAATGTGTTGATTAGACTGATGTAGATCTGTTTTTGAAATTAGAGGAAAGATTCTTTCATGTAAAAGTCAGGCCTTGAATAAGTTAAAATGTTGTTAAAACCAGGCAGTTGGTCTGTCTGCTCCAACAAATAATTTGTCTTTTCACAAAAACTCCACAGAATTTGTTTTTGCCTGTGTTAATCCTGGAGAAATTGGGAGGAATTTTGGCTCAATTTTTAAAGCAGCTGTGCATGATTGGAGTGATCTTGCTGTAGTAACTAAATTATTTTTTACCTCAAAGGACAGGTAAGAGGAGGATTGCTCACATTACTCATACAAGCTTTCCCAATGTAAATGACTCCTACAAGGAAGCAGTTGACTTGTTGAGGGTCACTTATTGGTATATAGAACCAAGTAGGTTGGAATCTAGTGAATTCATTGTTAATTTCAAAATCTCCGGATCCACTTACAAAGGTTTACAGGCAGTTTTAGAGTTAAACTGGTGAGGACTCTCAAAACTTTAAGTATGAAAATATAATCTGAAGGAATCAGACTGGTTATTGAGCTGCCATGGTCAGAATGAATTAGACTGAAAAACACTTGAATGTATCTCAAACAAAATTATCACAAGGGTTATTTTGGATGGAGGAATAAAACTAGGTCTACAAGAATTAATTGTGTAGTTTGCAGGACAGCCAACTAACTCTTTTAAAGATGGCAACACATAATAATTCGAGGTATTGTCAAGTTTAATAAACGGGAACTAATATATACCAATAGTAATAATCAAAATTCCATTTCCTAAAAAATGGTTGCATAGGTGAATATCAAGTAGCAAGAATCAGCAAATAATGATTTCTCCACAAGGTAAGAAGAATAAGTACCCCTCCTAAGAGTAGCCCAGTTAATAAAGAACCAGTCAGAGGAAAGAGAGATCTGTCTTTTCTGCAAGGGTACTCATTTATTCTAAGAATTGCAATGCATACAATCAATGAATGATAAAGTTGAAGGATTGGAGGAATTGCAGACTATCAGGTGTTTGGTGTAATACTAATGGTAAAAAGGATTGTTATGCAAATTAAACTAGTGTTACAGTTCACAAAGGAAGACACCTATAGTCAATGTAAAGGTTCATCAGGAATGTTGATAATAATGATAATGTTGACAATCTGACCACAACAGTGGGTAATGTAAAATGTTGATAATGTTAATAATGAAGGTAAGTATTGCTGAAATAGCTTGACCTGTGATACAGGTAAAATTGATGATAAAGGCATAAATCAAAAAAATGTAAATGCATTATTGGACCAGGGATCCTGCGTACTTTCATAAAACGGAAATGTCTGGATGGTATGAAGGTCAGATGGGAGATACCACAACCTTTAAAATTATCTGGTTGTCTCTCGGATTAAAAGGTCTCAATTGTATGACACTGTTTATGTAACTGTTCAGGTTGGGAAATGGAAAAAACGTGTAATGCAGTAATTGTAGATAGATTCCGAGAAGATATTTACAGTAGGACTTAGTAAAGCTACAGGAAAGACTCTCACATAATGTAAATTTAGCTCCTTCTGGTGTAAGGCGATGATCTTTAGGCCCAATAAATATTCTGATAGTGTAGTGACTTTTATGCCTCCTTTGTAAAGGGTTTTGGTAAAGGAAAGGATGCATATGTAATGTATGGTAGGATTCCTCGTTATAAATAATTCATGACTAGAGGAAAACTACAAAAAACCATAACTGATGTGTCTTACTCATGAAATCGTTACCCCAGTATAATTCTTCCTTAGAGATGGTGTTGAGCCAGTGCATTAAATTGTGGGAATTAGACAGCAATTGAAATAATGTAAATGAAGGAAGAAAGTCCAGACGATTCTTTTACTCAAGAACAATACCTGAGAGATGTTAAATTAGAATACTGGACAATAATGGGTACACTTCCGTGGAGACTGAACCATCCAGAATTGCCCACTAAATTACAGGAAATGGCATTATGGGACCAGTTAAAGGCTCAGCTCCGCGACTGAGTAAGACACAAGAATTGTTTTAACTACCTATAATGATATAATTGCTGAACAATTAATTAAATAAAATTTTATAGAAGAGGTACCTTCTCCTGAGCCAAGCCAAAATTCTAGGCCAAAATTTAAGCCACTCCTCTGAGAATTGTGTTTAATTGTGTGCCAGGCGTAACATAAACTGTACCTAGTTTAATGGGACTGTTTGATATCAGGTCCGTCGTTTGACGGAAAAATTAGGAGAATCTCGCTGTATTAAATTTCCCTCGCGTGAATCCTTATGCCTTTTCGCTGACATAAGTAAAGTTTCCCTAAGAGTGGGTTTACAAGAGGCTGACCGGGATTGTACCGCCTTCTTATGGACTGAGACATCCATTGACCCATTAGCACTCTGAGAAAACCTTTCGTTAGGAGCGTTTTATTTGGTGATACATCAGTCGTTATACTTCAAGCAACGATAAATTTGCACACCTCTAATCGTATGGAATGCCCATTGCAGTAAGGTTAATGAGCAAACAATTTTTATGTGGACAAATTCCTGGGTGGGTCGTCAACTGAAGAGGAACTGTTAATGACTTATGGAGAGGCTAATAAAATAATGCAAAGTGCCTATATGCCTCTGATGGGAATAGCAATAGTCATTCGTCCAAATTAAAGACAAAATAAGTAAAGATTACCTGAGATGAAGTGCCAAAAGTAGTATGTATTGGGATTAACTGGGGATTGTGTGAGATTGTTAATGTTAAAAACTAATTAATTACAGTATGCCCGCAATAAAATTAATAAGAGAAGTCTTAGCTTGCTGAAGGTTTCAATGTTTTGATCCACTGGTTTAGTGTCACCCCTTACTAAAAGCGGAAAATTATTAAAATTAAGGAAGCAGGGAAACTTAAATGTGCTTGGGATGAATTCTACTGAGGAAATAATTTAACAGGTAGGATGAATTAATTGGTGATTTATGAGAAAATTCCAATGTTGGAAGTTCCATCCAGGTGGCCCAATCCAGGATGGGAAAATGTATCACATTTTTTTGTGATGCTTCAAAAAATTGGGATTATGGAGCAGTCTGCTTACCTTCAATGTAATAGTGTTATTCTCTTGTTTTTGTCTAAGACTGATGTGTCTCCATTAAATAATGTACCTTGCCTTAGTTGGAATTAACAGCCATTTATTTAGGTGCCAAATTAGCTAAATTAATAAGAAATAAGTTGCAGGGATAAATCATTAGTGACACTGTAATTTGCGTCTGATAATGAGTAGCCTTACAATGGTTTGTAATGGAAACAGATAAAATTGTGTACGTACAAAACAGAGTTAGTCGATGAATTAATCAAGATGCAAGGAGAAGTATAATAGTTTGGGTCAGCATATGTTAAAATTTAATCATATACCTAGGTGTGGAGAATCAGGCTGATTTCTTGTCTCGAGGGTTTTTCCTTATGACTAAAATTTGTAAATGCTGTATCATAGTTTAAAGGACTCTGTGCTGGTTGGTACCAATTAAAGCTTAATTGGCCAGTACAAAAGGCATATATTGCTCCTGTTGAAATTACTGTGACCAACCACTCTAATAGTTTGTCCTCCCTTAGCCATGATATCAAATAGGTATTCTTCTTTTCCTAAGCTAATCAAGTAACTAAGTTGGTGTTTAATTTTTCTAAACAGATGAATATTATCAATAAGTTTTTCACATCCTCTTGATATTTGGGATAAAGAATGGTACAGGAGGAAAATCTATAGGAAAATTGAGAATTATTTAAATTGATGATGAAAAAGAAAAATTGTGGGAAAGGTTCTATAATAGAGAAATTTGAGGCTTGATTTAGAGAACAATGTAATTAGGTGTTGAGGTAGGTTACCAAAATGTGAATTGGATTGATTATGCTAAACACCCTATTTACTGCCCCAAAAATCATCATTCTTAACAAATGTAATTGTTTCACTTAATGCCCATAAAAATGTAATGCCATGGCGGGGTACAAGATTCACTTAAATTGGTATTAGGGAAACTTTTGGATTCCACAAGGAGGCAAGTGTAAAAAGGGTGATAAATCTTGTGTAATATGTCGCCGTGTGGATGCCAGATCCTATATGTACCCAGGTACTTCCACCGTGCCAAATCAGCAATTTGAGTCATTTTAGCAACGCGTACTCTGTCCCAGCTGCAGTGTGGAAAATACTGTATATTATTTTCTTCCAGAAATTCAGTATTTATATTTATATAGATGGCCATACTGTATTTAATAACATTTATGTCATAGAAAATGGGAAACTGAGCCTGGGGAGAAGGAACACTCGCCATCTTGGTTTTGAATTTTGTACAAACGTTGGTGTTAATGGAAGAATTTTCGTGCTTTAGAGGTTAAAATTGTGTTGAACCTCTCAAATAGGAGACGAAATTGTTGGATATGCATTCCTGCATAAACTTGAGGATATCAGGCGGACTGGACAAGACAGCTCCAGGAACCTCAGGATAAGGTATTATGTAGGTACACCTGGCCAGTGTAATTTTCAAAGATAGACAGTGAGGTTTTCTGAGTATGGATACACATTAATCTCCTGTCAAATTGTGTGAGTGATTTTCAAAGAGACCTGGACAGGACTGGACACCTGGTCCAGCAATGGCTTCTCGATTTTAATATGCCAAATGCAAAAGTCATGAAGATAGGGGAAGGGCACAGAAGTACCACAAGACAGAGTATCGCTAGGTGGGCCAAAGACTGCAAACCTCACTCAAGGAGAAGATCTTGGCGTGAGTGCAACACCGAGCATGTCTCCGGAAAGCCAACATAAATCAGATAACTGTTGCAGCCATATGGGCAGCCTGGCAAAACATGAAGAACAGCATTCGATACCTTAGTAAGGAATCATTCAAGACACTGTACTACCGTGTATGTCAGGCCCATTACTGGACGTAATGCAGCACCTGTTTGGAACCCGCACTTGATAAAGCACGTCATGAAAACTAGAGAAGTACAAAGGTTTGCGACAAGGTTAGTTCAGAGCTAAGGGGAATGTCCTATGGAAGAAAGATTGAAGGGAAATCGGCCTGACCACACTGGAGGACAGGAGGGTCAGGGGAGAGGACATGATAACGACAGATAAAATATGCGTGGTATAGACAAGGTGGACAAAGGATGGACTGGTTCCAGGGAGGGGGACCACAGAAACAAGATGGCCACGATGAAATTGAAGACACAAATGAGTCAGAGAGATAGTAGGAAGTATTCTTCAGTCAATGAGTTGTAAGGGCATTGGAATAGCCTAGAAAATGACGAGTGGAGGCAGGAACCCATACACAGTTTTAAGACGTAGGTTTGATAAAGCTATGGAGCGGCGGACGAGAGAGGGCCTAGTAGCATACCGGTGAAGAGGCGGGGCCAGGGAGCTATGACTCGACCCTGCAACCAACAAATATGTGAGTACAAATAGGTGAGTACACACACACACACACATCACACATGTGGTAATGGCTTTATTTACAGCTAGCAAAGTCAGGGTATTTTCTCAGAATGGTCTGCAATATAACACTGTGGATAAAATACTTTGCCATTTTTCTTGAACATTTTGTGTGAGTTGTTTCTAAATTTTGTAATCTGATCACACTACAGTACATAATGACCGCAAGGTGTGACATAGTCCATCTGGCAAAGTTTCATTTCGTTTGGTCTACATCTGGTGGTGGTGATTTAACTGCCAAAGATTACTTGTAACCCAGCCTGATGCCGGGCAGTAGTGACATCCAAGAGTCAGCTTTCTTGTTGGATGCACCATAGACATGTGGCTCCTCCCCTGCCATGATGGAATGATGTAGATTGGATCTGACTTGATGTTCAGTCTCCTAAGTCTTAAGTCAATAAAGTTCATTTGAAGTTCTTTTGTATATTGTTCTCAACTTGCCTGAACTGACAACCCAAGATTGTAATAACCCCCTCTTTGTAAACATACAGCTTAGCCAATTTATCAGTTCTATCATGCAAATCTAGAAGACCAAATGTGAGATGGAATCCAACGCATGTGCACTCTGACTCCACTGTCCACAATCTTACCATATCTATGTCTGGCTGCTGACACAAGCATGCCACAATTTATACTTAATGAGATGAGAGCATTTATGGATGACAGGAGAATCAGTTACAATTAAAGTGTCAAAATTAGCATACGTGGACACATTTGAGTGCAAGGAGTATGGCAAACAGTTCTGTTTGAGGGTAGAGGCCCAGTTATGATGCGTGCTCCAATTTTCTTTCATGAGAGCCATCACTCTGCGTGACAACGCAGCACTAACAGCTGCACCAGTGGGATGCGGTGAACAGAACTCATTCGACGTAAAATAAATTTGTGAATGAGTGTTCTGTGTGGGACCTAAGTTATCAATACAGCTTAAGGCATCATGTTTGGCTTCAAGACGAAGCTTTGGTTGTAATTTTAAGAAGGTTTTGGGGGTGAAAATGGAGGGATGGTTGTTTGATTTGGGGTATATCCCATGGAGCAGGAGAATGTCTCCGTTGTCTAACTTGAAATAGATCATGTAGCTGGTTCATGCGAGGTCGGTTCCAGTTTTTTCGATCCCATTCTGGAAGGATGTTCACCAGTGCTGAGGAAAGTTTGGAGGGTTCTGTGCAGGGGTTTGAATGGGCTTAGGCCTAAGCATATTGACAAATAAGGATCATTTCTTTCAGTAAACACGATTCTAATGCTTGGATATTAGTTCTTTCCGCATATTAAAATTTTGGCAGTACCGACGGCATCTACAGGATGATCCTCAATTGCTTCGTTTTGCAGTTTTTCCAGCCTCCAAGCTTCCAGACAGACACGAGTGCAAGTAGCCGGCGCCGCATATAAACAATGAACTAATATAACAAGATACATCATGTTCACAATTTTATACTTTAGCCACCATACCTGGATGAAAAACTGCCACAACTCTAAGTGCTCTAGCCTTTCTTTGTATTGGCGACAAAGTCTCGTTTAAACGGTCCAAGTGTAGGGATCTCAAAGCCTAGATACCTGTATCTGCTTAATATTACTAGAAGAGACCCATCATGCTACTGGGATCTGAAGAAAAACTGTGACTCTCTGCGAGGAGGACGCCTGTTGGTATCTTTGTTTTTTCCCCTGTGATTATTAACCCCAGATCCTGAGCGAGGCTGTACATGATTTAAGAACGTTTTGGGTGTTGGAGAATCCGGTGGTGTGAATCATTATGTCCATCAGCAAAACTAACCATATAATGATGGGGCTGTATAGGCATGGCATTAAGATATGCATTAATCAAAATGTGAAAAGGGTGGGACTAAGACACCTCCCTGTGGGGATTCCTAATTCAAAATCTTTTGTTACATTCTATGTCCCTGGAACAACACAGACGCTTTTCTGTTGGACAGGTAACTTTAATTCTTGGTTAGTGCGTCTTTGAAATCTTTTCAGTCTATCGAAAGGCTGAGGGTGGATTTTATGAGATGAGTCTTCTCTGGCTGATGGAAAGTTTGGCTTGCACTCTGCACATACTCTGCATGCTTATAGATCACTTGTCGCACATCTTCCCACTGAGTAGGGCATGTTCTTTGATTTGACAAATTGGTACAGGCGTGTAACTCATGGGTGACACAAAGCTTGTGGAGCGGTGAGAGTGATTGCAATCATGACATGCTGACTCCACAGTGGGACCTAGAGACATGCATCAGGTGAGATGTTCTCTTGACCGGTCGGTACAGAATATCAAAGTTCCATAACACGTTAGTTCATCCTCCATCGTAATATTCTTGTCTTTTCTTTATCTACTTTTGTGCTTCTTGTCGAACATATTACATCCCGGACGGGGGGGTTTGTCAGTCCTTATGGTGAAATGTCTACCAGTTAAATAATGCCTTCCAGTGGCAACTGCTTCTATGATGGACTGGGCTTCCTTTTCTACAGCAGCGTAACATTTCTCTGGATCCTTGAAAAGTTCTCGAAAAGAAGGTACTGGTCGTCCTGCCTGGATAGACTGCAGCAATGCAATTTCAGAAATGGTAGGGACTCAATCAATGGCTTTGAAACTACTGAATTTTCTCATGTCCTGTTTGAGAGTATGGAAAGAGGTTCTGCTTCCTTTGTCACAGGAAATGTGTAGACTCAATGGGCGGATTTACTTGAATAGTTGTAGATCCCATTGTGGGTAATTATAGCAAGAGACCAAGAGAGTTCTTCGGACGTTGACTTTTTCTTGAAGGAATTGGATGTTCCGTAGAGGTCGTAGTCGTTCAGGGTCTGGGAATATTGAACCTCTTCCACTTACATAACCAAGGATGCTAAGCCTTTTAGTTGAAAAAGTGCATTTTCCTCATTGTAACTGATTTTATTCTTGGGCGGCCTTCCAACAACTTATCAAGGTTTGCATCATGTTCCTCCTGGGTCTTGCCACAAAATGGTAACATTATATAAATACGCGTAAGTTCCCATGAGTTGCTATTCCTGAATGAGTGAATCCATAATCGTTGGAGCAGGATACTCCATTGGGCGACTCCAAAAGGGACTCTGGTAAACTGATACAGGCCCATCACTAGCTCTATGCAAAAATTGCTGTGTATGGTTTTCTTATTCCTTATAGGGATTGATGATAGGACGCTCTGTAGATCAATTGTGCTAAACAATAGTACTTAGCAATTTTGTTCACTGCCACATCAATTCGAGGTAGAGGGTACCCATCAAGAAGTGTTAAATTTGTTGATTGTCTCAGAGTAATCTATAGCTGTCTCCGTTTCCTATAATCATCTTTAACAAACAACAACCTTTTGTGCCACGCCAAAGGGGGAAATTACTCGGTTCTATAATACCCTCTTCAGAGCCTCTGAGTTTCTTTCTCAATGAAACATCCGATCCTCATAAGAATAGCGGCGTGGACTTAGCTGATATAGTATGGCAATCCGCGGTAAGATTTGCAAGAGCTTGGAGGGTCTACCCTTAAGGTGCTAAGTCACGACAACATGAGGAGGCAGTTTCAACCTCCATTATGTAAGGTGACACTACAATGCAGCTTCTGAAAGTCCTGGGACCAAGGATATCATCAGAGCACAGTTGTGGAGAATAGTAAATCGTACAATCTGAGAATCCTTTCCATTAACTCTGAGTTGTACCTTACCAAAACCTAAGGTCTTGAATAGAAGAGATGTTGATGCCATGGAAACGGTACCCCCTTTGATGAGTGATGTACAGTCAAAGAGTGGCGTTAACTAAGTCAAGATTGATGATGAAAACTCTCTGAGCTGCCACTATCAATAAGACCATTACTTCTGTTCCTTGATGAATACTTCACAACTGCCTTTGACAGTGTATTTGGAGTAAGTAGCCGCAGAAGTCACTTTGTAGTGTCGCATGATCACTGGAATGTGTGGAGGCACTAAGCTCTTGTTGTATGCATTAGCACGGACATACTTTAGCAAAGTTGACCTTTCTTGTGGCATTTACGGACATTGCTCTCACGAGCACGGACACTTTGGACGTGGATGTCTTGAAAAACCACAAAAGAAACACACCGTACTGCTGCTGCTGTCACTGAGGCAGGTTCCACAGTAACTTCATAGCAAGAGTCTTGGTCAGGAATTGCAGCACTTACACACTCGAGAAGGTGAGTGGTACTGTATACTTCAGAATTCTTCTGGTCTGAATCTGAGCCTCTTGCTGGTCAAAGGCAGCGGCTAGTCGACGAGTTTTATTCTCCAATAAACGCTGCCTTATTATTGGTGATTGCAGGCCACTGATAAAAGCATCCCTGATGGACTCCTTACATTTACTGAGCAGCTGTCACTGCAGGTGTTTACCTGGAGTTTACCTGGAGAAGAGTTCGGGGGTCAACGCCCCCGCGGCCCGGTCTGTGACCAGGCCTCTGGTGGATCAGAGCCAGATCAACCAGGCTGTTTGCTGCTGACTGCACGCAAACCACGCACGAGCCACAGCCCGGATGATCAGGGCTACCGACTTTAGGTGTTGTCCAGTGCCAGCTTGAAGATGCCAGGGGTCTGTTGTTAATACCCATTATGTATGCTGGGAGTCAGTTGCAACAGTCTCGGGCCCCTGACACTATTGTATGCGTCTCTTAACGTGCTTGATGACACCCCTGCTTTTCATTGGGGGGATGTCACATCGCTCCTGCCAAGTCTTTTGCTTTTGTAGTGAGTGATTTTCGTGTGCAAGTTCGGTACTGGTCCCTTAGGATTTTCAGGCTGTATATAATCATGTATCGATCCCGCCTGCATTCCAGGAATACAGGTTCAGGAACCTCAAGCAGCTCCCAGTAATTGAGGTGTTTTATCTCCGTTATGCATGCCGTGAAGGTTCTCTGTACATTTTCTAGGTCAGCAATTCACTTGCCTTGAAAAGGTGCTGGTTGTTAGTGTGCAGCAATATTCAGCCTAGATAGAACAAGTGGACCTGAAGAGTGTCATCATGGGCTTGGCCTCCCTAGTTTGAGGGTTCTCATTATCCATCCTGTCATTTTTCTAGCCAAGATGCGATTGATACATTGTTATGGTCCTTGAAGGTGCGGGTATCCTCCGACATGATCACTCCCAGAGTCTTTGGACGTGGTGTTTCGCGCTATTTTGTGGCCAGGAATTTGTGTTGTATCTCTGGATGAAGATTTAATTTCCTCGTGTTTACCATATCTGAGTAATTTGAAATTTCTCATCGTTGAACTTCATATGGTTTTCTGCAGCCCACTGGAAAGATTCGGTTTGATGTCCGACTGGACTGGGAGCCTTGCAGTGTCTGCAATGGAAGACACTGTCATGCAGATTCGGGGGTGTCATCTGCAAATGGAAGAATACAGTGCTGTGGCTGACATCCTTGTATAGTGGATATGAGGATGAGGAAACAGATGGGAGCGAGAGTACTGATGCATTGTGGAACAGAGCTTTTCACCGTAAGCTGCCTCGGCACTTTTTACTCTGTTGACGGACTATCTCTGTGTTTGTTAGTGAGGAAAATTATAGAACATCGACGACTTTTCCTGTTATCCCTTTAGCACGCATTTTGTGCGCCTATTATGTCCATGTCACACTTGTCGAAGGCTTTGCAAAAAGTCTGTATCTATTACATCTGCATTCTTTTATTCTTCTAGTGGCATTTTAGGACCTTGTAGTAGTGATCAATAGTTGAGACAGACAGGAGCGACCTGTTCTAAACCATGTTTCCCTGGGTTGTGTACTGATGGTTTCAGATGGGTGGTGATCTTGCTTCTTAGGACCCTTTCAAAGATTTTTATGATATGGGATGTTAGTGCTATCGGTCATGTAGTTCACTTTGCTGTTGCTTTTACTGCCCCCTTTGTGGAGTGGGGTATGTCTGTTGTTTTAGTATCTGTGGGACGAACCCCGTGGTCCATGCTCCCTCTCCATTAGGATGGAAAAGGCTATGTGTTAGGGGCTTCTTGCAGTTCTTGATGAACACACGGAGTTCCATGAGTCTGGCCCTGGGCAGAGTGCATGGGCATGTCATTTATCGGCTGTTCGAAGTTCATTTGGCGTCGTCAGTGATAACATCGGATAGGCTTGTGTTAACCAAAATTTCTGTGGCTCTCCATAAAAAATTTCGTTTTGATCTTCGAACTTCTCAGTCTGGGTAGCGGTGCTATAAACTGAGTCATATTGGGGACTGAGTATGCTCACTCATTTCCTTGCTGTCATCTGTGTAGGACCATTCTTGTTAAGTAGGAGCCAATACTGGATGTTGTTACGACTTGATTTGGCAAAGGATAAGAAATACTTTGGGTTTCTTCGATTTCATTTTATGGCTTTTATGTTCTTTCCCGCCGATTCCTGAATCCTATAAGATTCCTTTAAGTTGAGTCGATGCTTGCTATTTCTCTGACCGTGCTCTCCCTACGCATTTCAGATATATTACCTATTTTAGCCGTCTCTGTTTTTCTTTTCCGTCGCCTGTAAAGGGAGCGCCTGTTTTTCTATTTTACATCTACTCTCCTTTTTCTTAGAGGAATAAGCCTTGTGCATTATATCGAGTGCCACCAAGTTAATCTGCTCTAGGCATTACGTTGGGGTCTGTGTTGCTTAGTATATCTTCCCAGCTATATCCCCCGGTTAGGACTTGGTTACTTGCGTCCCATCCCACTTAATGTTTTGTTTTTTGAAGTTGAATTTTGCGTGAATGCTCACTCGGTGACTTGTCTCATTATGTCGGTCTGGGCTCCACGCATACATGTCTGAACTCAATTATGTTGTGATCAGTGTACTATTGTTTTGATATGGTGACATTTCTTATCAGATCATCATTGTTTAGAGAAGATGAGGTCTAGTGTATTCTCCAGTCTAGTAGGCTCTATTATTTGCTGGTTTAAATTGAATTTTGTGCCAGAGTTTTAAAAGCTCGTGTGAGTGTGAGTTTTCATCAGAGCTGCCTCCTGGTGTTATTTCTGCAAAACAAAATTATTTGCTATATTTCTCATCTTTAGGTGCTCCTTAAGTTGAAATCCCCCAGGAGCAAGATGATGGGTGCAGCGAGATGCGAGATTTCCAGACAGTGTCAATTTTTAACAGCTGTTTCCTGGCAAATTGCTGGGAATGTTGCATCAGGAGGGCTTGTAGACTACCACAATGACTAGGTTTTGGTTCTCGACCTTTACTGCCTAAAACTTCCACTACATCATTGAGGAATTTACAGTTCTGTGCAAAACAAGTGACTCTGCAAATGTTACCCCCCCCCCCCCCCCAGGCCAACCCCCCCCCCTTTTGCCTGTTCCACTCTGTCACATCTGTATAGGTTGTAACTGGGATCCTATATTTCGGTTGTCCAAGTGATCCTTTATGTGGGTCTTCAGGTGAAAGCCGCGAACATTCCTGTTGCCTCTGCAATCATCCACGGATGAAAGGTATTTTGTTGGTTTGTTGCTGGCTTTAGACCCTGTATATTTGCAAAGAAGAATGTTATCGGCCTGGTGGTATTGTTGGTACTGGGGGGGGGGATTTTTTTTTCCGGCATTAGTATCTGTATCTGTTGGTTTGGAGTGGAGGCCCATAGACTGTTGGTTCCACTCATGGAATGAATGGAATTGGTGTACCGATGTCTGCCATTTCCTACCAGTTTTTTTCTCCTTCCTGGCTCTAAACAACCTCTCCCTCTTGAGTGGCTGTGGCTACCCAGGTTTTTCCATGGCCTGGATGTTTTGTATCTTTTGTACCTTTAGATGGTGTGCCTGGCATTTAAGTTAATAGCAAGTCTTCCTGTACTGGAAGAGGTACACATTTCAGGGTGAAAAAGCTTACAGGAAGGGAGTTTGTATTTGTCCATGTTGTCATATGGGCATGGCTTTTCTAGGGGTGGTCATAGTTGCACGTCCCGTCTGTTTTTCCAGATTTCCCATGTATTGCAGATACCAAGTGCAATAGTATGTGCACAGGCTTGGTTTCCGTTTGCCTTGGGTTTTCTGTGATGTATTCCCTGTTGGTGCATGTTTCCCTGTCTTATTCTATCCTTCTTGCACAAACAATGGAGCTCCTCCAGTTGTTTTTGGTAATATATCTCTCACTATAGCTAGTGAATTTCCTCTGTTTGCTATTTCCTGTGGTATTTCTAGATTGCATTATTGCCGTTTTATGTTATCTTTGCACTACTTTGTTTCCCCACTAGGGCTCCTGTCCCCTATGAGGTCAATTTATATGTATTCCTTCCTGCGTATAATTCCCCGACTACTGGACAAAATCTCCAGCTTCACCATTACTGTCTCCCAGGGGACAGCACCCTCCAGATCTTCCATTATGTCTCCCAGGACCGCAACCCCAGCTTCAACATTCTGTCTCCCAGGACAGCACTCCAGCTTCACCATTACTGTCTCCCGGACGCACCTCCAGCTTCACGCCCATTTACTGTCTCCCAGGACTGCACCTCCAGCTTCACCATTTACTGTCTCCCAGGACAGCAATATCATCCCCACATTTACTTGACTACCAGGACATCACCTCAAGCCTTTACAGTTTCTGACTACATGGCCAGTATCAAGGGCATACCAGTTCAGCCCAGGGACTTTTTTATGTTCCCATCTGTTGTAGTGTAAAGCTTCCAGGTTGTCTATGAAAAGCAGCTTTTATGTTATCATCTTTTATACCCTTGTGATTTTAGCCACAGATTTTTCCATCATTTGGGATACCCAAAAAACACTTCCATGTTTTAATACTGCTTGTAGCTAGTTCTTGGTTATCTGCACAAGGGGCGTGACACCCAATTTCCTAACAAAAAATGACAATTTATCCATGTGGAAGCCCGTTAGTTTGATTGACTGCAGACTCCACAGAGCTTTCATAATGGATTTGAGTGGTTGATTTACTGTAATTCTACTAGGCTACCTCTTGAAATACTCTATTATTAACCTCCTTAAAATGAGCTCTAGCTATTTGTATTTCTATTTCTAACTAATTGGACATTACCGTGTACGTTCCTGATTTATTATTTATCTGTTTGTGTTGGATAAAGGGCTCCTACAAACCCATCCGTTTACAGTCTGTTTATTGTCCAACGAATCCGTTTGAAACAGTCCAAGGGTTCGGACCATCAAGGGTTCGGACCAGTCGAGGGTTCGGGACCAGTCGATCTGATCTGATCAGTGGGGTCACTTATTTTAAAACATACTAGTCGGTGATTTGGGCTAACACATTGAAGAGCCGGTGATTTCTGGCAGCTCTACAATGACGAACGGGTCGGTCTCAATACCCTTGTTTATTCAAATCGCTGTATCTAGCTTTTCTAGTTTTTTTTCGTCTCTACCACAATAAATGCTATTTATCACTATAGTTGACTGGTGGAAAAATTGGAGGAAGGACGCTTTTTTCTGTAGTAATATTTGCTTCTCGTTGTGTTATATCTGCGACGATGGTTAACTATAGGTTATATGAATTTCTCAGTATTATTCTAGAGTATTTCAAGCATACTAAAAAAGAAAACTAATGAAAGTCACTCCACTCCACTAAGTACCATTAAAATACTGGTAGTTGCTTACTACAAAACTGAGGGGTATTCTGAAATTTCACTGGATTCACTAGTATATGCGAGTACACTAGCAGGCCAGAATAGATTATTAACACAGCTGACACTGTGGTAAGTTTCTGGTGATTCTGGCACCTGGCTTTATAGGCTTTCACTTCATTTACAATTTCACCTGTTTTTCAAATGACACTTTAGCTACTACTTATATACTAGGGAGCCACTGTTGTATACACTAAACACCTATGTATACACAATGTATATCAGGGGAGACTTTTCTTTCCTCTGACAAAGATAAGTTCTGTTTTATTATTTTGCACACGGGAACACAGGCCTATGATTCCCTCTGGCAGTAACTCTGCTAGGTAGTGCACACTAATTCTCATTTTTTGATCAGTATATATTGTTTTCCGCCCAAGACTGGTTCCAGGCGCTAGAGGAATGTAATCGTATAGGATTGATGGCACTAAATTAAAGTTCTAGCACGTAAGAGCGACCGTGAAAACACGAGAAATCCCGGAGCACCAACGAGGCACGCGGCAGTGCTTTAAGGTATTACTCTATGGATTCATCAATCGGCTAGGCGGCGAGTTGCAAGGCGATAGCGTGCCATGATTTCTTTTGTAGGTTTAATATACTGAGCTTGAGGGTTTTGATGCATCTTCGTAGGGTATTACCCTCAGAAATAGCCTAATATATCTTAGGTGACACAAAATTGATGAGCAGACTTAGTTTATCTAGATCTTCTTTAGGAAGGGCTCCCAAGAAGTTTTCGAAAGTCTTAAACAGTGCTTCCAAATTCCTGAGCAGCCGTTGATTAAGCTGGGGTCACAGTCTAGCCTCTCAGGTTTAAGTAAATGCTCCCTGTTTGTGATGTAGCGCAGGATTCAACACCAGGTAAGCCCAGGATTCTCATGCTTAAATAAATTGTTGTGATAGAACAAAGGCCTTATCTTTAGGCTTTATTGAACATATAAATATTCATAGTACTTCTGCAACCAACAAAATTAATGACTAGTACATCTAATAAACGGCTTCTACAGGGATGGTGATGTCTTGCATATGTCAAGAGCAAAAGTATAAACTACGGCCAATATTTAAAACTCCACCATGTAATCGCATCACTAATATAGGGATAGAGTGAGAGAATCCACACACCATGTGTTGACGCCCATGGCACCACACCCAAACTGTTGTTGTTGTTAAGGCCGAAGAGGTGGGCAGTATATCTGCTGCTGATCCCCAAAAGGAGCAGTTCACTACAGTAACCAAGGCATATATAAGTGATTGGGAATTAATGAATCAAGACTACTGTGAATACTGATGATTTAAAATTGTATCTTAAGATGCTTTAGGTATTTTTGATTTGATTCATACAAATTATATTACAACAAATATGAAGGGATTTGTTTGGGTAAATGTGTTGATTAGACTGATGTAGATCTGTTTTTGAAATTAGAGGAAAGATTCTTTCATGTAAAAGTCAGGCCTTGAATAAGTTAAAATGTTGTTAAAACCAGGCAGTTGGTCTGTCTGCTCCAACAAATAATTTGTCTTTTCACAAAAACTCCACAGAATTTGTTTTTGCCTGTGTTAATCCTGGAGAAATTGGGAGGAATTTTGGCTCAATTTTTAAAGCAGCTGTGCATGATTGGAGTGATCTTGCTGTAGTAACTAAATTATTTTTTACCTCAAAGGACAGGTAAGAGGAGGATTGCTCACATTACTCATACAAGCTTTCCCAATGTAAATGACTCCTACAAGGAAGCAGTTGACTTGTTGAGGGTCACTTATTGGTATATAGAACCAAGTAGGTTGGAATCTAGTGAATTCATTGTTAATTTCAAAATCTCCGGATCCACTTACAAAGGTTTACAGGCAGTTTTAGAGTTAAACTGGTGAGGACTCTCAAAACTTTAAGTATGAAAATATAATCTGAAGGAATCAGACTGGTTATTGAGCTGCCATGGTCAGAATGAATTAGACTGAAAAACACTTGAATGTATCTCAAACAAAATTATCACAAGGGTTATTTTGGATGGAGGAATAAAACTAGGTCTACAAGAATTAATTGTGTAGTTTGCAGGACAGCCAACTAACTCTTTTAAAGATGGCAACACATAATAATTCGAGGTATTGTCAAGTTTAATAAACGGGAACTAATATATACCAATAGTAATAATCAAAATTCCATTTCCTAAAAAATGGTTGCATAGGTGAATATCAAGTAGCAAGAATCAGCAAATAATGATTTCTCCACAAGGTAAGAAGAATAAGTACCCCTCCTAAGAGTAGCCCAGTTAATAAAGAACCAGTCAGAGGAAAGAGAGATCTGTCTTTTCTGCAAGGGTACTCATTTATTCTAAGAATTGCAATGCATACAATCAATGAATGATAAAGTTGAAGGATTGGAGGAATTGCAGACTATCAGGTGTTTGGTGTAATACTAATGGTAAAAAGGATTGTTATGCAAATTAAACTAGTGTTACAGTTCACAAAGGAAGACACCTATAGTCAATGTAAAGGTTCATCAGGAATGTTGATAATAATGATAATGTTGACAATCTGACCACAACAGTGGGTAATGTAAAATGTTGATAATGTTAATAATGAAGGTAAGTATTGCTGAAATAGCTTGACCTGTGATACAGGTAAAATTGATGATAAAGGCATAAATCAAAAAAATGTAAATGCATTATTGGACCAGGGATCCTGCGTACTTTCATAAAACGGAAATGTCTGGATGGTATGAAGGTCAGATGGGAGATACCACAACCTTTAAAATTATCTGGTTGTCTCTCGGATTAAAAGGTCTCAATTGTATGACACTGTTTATGTAACTGTTCAGGTTGGGAAATGGAAAAAACGTGTAATGCAGTAATTGTAGATAGATTCCGAGAAGATATTTACAGTAGGACTTAGTAAAGCTACAGGAAAGACTCTCACATAATGTAAATTTAGCTCCTTCTGGTGTAAGGCGATGATCTTTAGGCCCAATAAATATTCTGATAGTGTAGTGACTTTTATGCCTCCTTTGTAAAGGGTTTTGGTAAAGGAAAGGATGCATATGTAATGTATGGTAGGATTCCTCGTTATAAATAATTCATGACTAGAGGAAAACTACAAAAAACCATAACTGATGTGTCTTACTCATGAAATCGTTACCCCAGTATAATTCTTCCTTAGAGATGGTGTTGAGCCAGTGCATTAAATTGTGGGAATTAGACAGCAATTGAAATAATGTAAATGAAGGAAGAAAGTCCAGACGATTCTTTTACTCAAGAACAATACCTGAGAGATGTTAAATTAGAATACTGGACAATAATGGGTACACTTCCGTGGAGACTGAACCATCCAGAATTGCCCACTAAATTACAGGAAATGGCATTATGGGACCAGTTAAAGGCTCAGCTCCGCGACTGAGTAAGACACAAGAATTGTTTTAACTACCTATAATGATATAATTGCTGAACAATTAATTAAATAAAATTTTATAGAAGAGGTACCTTCTCCTGAGCCAAGCCAAAATTCTAGGCCAAAATTTAAGCCACTCCTCTGAGAATTGTGTTTAATTGTGTGCCAGGCGTAACATAAACTGTACCTAGTTTAATGGGACTGTTTGATATCAGGTCCGTCGTTTGACGGAAAAATTAGGAGAATCTCGCTGTATTAAATTTCCCTCGCGTGAATCCTTATGCCTTTTCGCTGACATAAGTAAAGTTTCCCTAAGAGTGGGTTTACAAGAGGCTGACCGGGATTGTACCGCCTTCTTATGGACTGAGACATCCATTGACCCATTAGCACTCTGAGAAAACCTTTCGTTAGGAGCGTTTTATTTGGTGATACATCAGTCGTTATACTTCAAGCAACGATAAATTTGCACACCTCTAATCGTATGGAATGCCCATTGCAGTAAGGTTAATGAGCAAACAATTTTTATGTGGACAAATTCCTGGGTGTGACGTCAACTGAAGAGGAACTGTTAATGACTTATGGAGAGGCTAATAAAATAATGCAAAGTGCCAATATGCCTCTGAGGGAATAGAATAGTAATTCGTCCAAATTAAAGGACAAAATAAGTAAAGATTACCCTGGAGATGAAGTGCCAAAATGTAGTAATGTATTGGGATTAACTTGGGATACTGTGAGAGATTTGTTAATGTTAAAACCTAATAATTACAGTATGCCCAATAAATTAACTAAGAGAGTCTTGCTTGCTGAAGTTTCCAAATGTTTTGATCCACTAGGTTTAGTGTCACCCCTTACTATAAGAGGGAAATTATTAATTCAGGAAGCATGGAAACTTAAATGTGCTTGGGATGAAATTCTACCTGAGGAATTCATTAACAGGTAGGATGAATTAATTGGTGATTATGAGAAAATTCCAATGTTGGAGTTCCCATGCCAGGGAGCCACTGGCCAATCCAGATGGAAAAATGTACTCCACATTTTTGTGATGCTTCAAATTGGCATATGGAGCAGTTGCTTACCTTCAATGTAATAGTGTTATTTCTCTTGTTATGTCTAAGACTGAAGTGTCTCCAATTAAATCATGTACCTTGCCTTAGTTGGAATTAACAGCCATTTATTTAGGTGCCAAATTAGCTAATTATATAAGAAATAAGTTGCAGGAGATAAATATTAGTGACACTGTAATTTGGTCTGATAATGAGGTAGCCTTACAATGGATTCGTAATGGAAACAGTAAAATTGTGTACGTACAAAACAGAGTCGATGAAATTAATCAGATGCAAGAGAAGTATAATAGTTTGGGTCAGCATATGTTAACATTTAATCATATACCTGGTGAGGAGAATCCGGCTGATTTCTTGTCTCGAGGTTTACCTTATGCTAAATTTGTAAATGCTGTATCATAGTTTAAAGGACTGAGCTGGTTGGTAAATAAGCTAATTGGCCTGTACAAAAGGATATATTGGCTCCTGTTTTTTGGGAAATTTTTCTCCATCAAAGTGTGAAGTGTTATATTAAGATATATTCTCCTTCTGTTGTATAAAAGTGCATATATATATATATTATATATATATATATATAATATATATTATATATATATATATAATATATATAATATTTATATATATATTAATATGTAATGTATAATATATAATATATATTATATATATATATTATATATATATATATATATATATATATATATAAATAATCATTTATTATTTTTATATACCAGTCCACAATTTATATAATTTACCATTATTCCCTGGTGTATATTTCATTAATTAAATAGTCCAGAGCAACTTGTGGTTATGACAGTGGTAGGTATCGATGGGGACATTTTTTTGCACTAGGTGTCCCAAATCCTACTTTGTCTGGCGTGACATTGATAATAATAAATTAGCTTTGTTATCATTTACTGTTAATGTACAATAATTAGTATACATTTCTGATAAATGAAATTTTTTCCACAAGACTTAGTATTTTAATGTGTACCTGCACACCAGCACAGTGTGGTAAGTAATAATTTTTAGGTTACATACACATAAATATAATTATCAGAGTACATTAAAATAAGCAGTAACTTTAAAATAGAAAATTTGGAAAGTTTCCATGACAAATAATACATGTGGTCACGGAGAATGTAAACAAATGGTGGGGCACACCATATTTGAAAGATCGTTTGCCGTATAATCAATTTGTCATAATTTGACATCGCATATTAGTGAACGCCGTAAGGTGAAACGCTGAAAAACGGGGGCCCTACTGTAAATACATACATCTAGGTTTTTTCCCTCCTTTTTCTAATAGCCTTGTTCTTCTTTATTTCTTCCTATTGTCCATGGAAGTGGAAAAGAATCTTTCCTCCATAACCATGCGTGTCGTAATGAGCACTAAAATGCCGGTAGCAATGGGCTAGTAACTCCTTCTCTCTTGTAAAACATTTACTAAAAAAGAGAAGAAGAAAAACTTTTAAAACTAGGATGCTTGATTGTGCGCGTGGATGTTATCGATGACAAAAACCGATGATTGCTGAATTATGAATGAAAAGAAGTTGGATGTCCAGCCCTAAGCGAAGACAAAGCCTGAAGGGGAAGGGAGGTTTTTCGGTGGAGAAATAAATGGTAAATTCTGGATAGCGATGAGAGTTGGAACTAGAGAAGGGGTATAATATGTTGAAGGATCATTAATGGAAGGAGAAAAGAGAATATGAAATGTGTAAATTCTAGGATTTGTGGATTAAAGTAAAGGTTTGGATGTGAAAAGTGGTCTAATAAGCGTTATGCACCTGGAAAGAGAGGAAGTAGAGGAGAGAGAGAGAGATTTTGTGAGATGTTTAAGTGAAATGTATAGGAACCTTTGAAACCAAGTGAGAGAAATTGTGGTAGGGGACATGAATGCTGAAAGTAGGAGAACTTTTAGAGAGGGTGTACATAATATTGGGTGCCAGGTATAAATGATAATGGGAGCCTTTGAATGAACATTGTTTAAAAGGGGTTTATATAGGTAATGCATATCTTAAGAAAAGGAGAAAAATAAGTATACAAGTTATGATGTAGACAAAATGACAGAGTTTTCATATTATTTATTGGTAGATTAAATGACTATTGAGTAGACTTCAATGTACAATTTTTATAGAAGGGGCCACATATATATCAGTCACTTTTTTAGTTGTACTACACTGAGAGTAAAAGGTATATGGGATACAGAAATAGAAAGCATCAGGGAAAGAGAGTGAAAGTTTATAAACTAAAAGAGGAGGCAGTTAGGGTAAGATGTAAACAGCTATTGAGGATAGATGGGCTAAATGAGAGCATAGACATTGGTCGAAGAGGTATGGTGTAGGTTTAAAAATGTAGTGTGATGTTCAGCAGAAGTTTTTGTGGTACAAAATGTGTCTGGAGGAAAGGACGTTGGTGGATAATGATGTAAAGAGAGTATAAGGAGAAAAAGTTAGCATATGAGAAGTTTTTACAAAAGTTAGAAGTTATGCAAGGAGGGAAGAGTAGATGGAGAAAAGGAGAGAGGTTAAGGAGAGTGGTGATCAATGTAAAAAAAAGCAAATGAAGATGTGAGATGTTATCAACAAATTTTGTTGAAAAATAAGAAAAAGTTTTGAGTGAGATTAACAAGTTAAAGAAAGCCTAAGAACAAATGGATTTTCAGTTAAAAATAGAGAGGAGAGTTATTAAATGGAATTTAGAGTATGGGAAGGAAGGGAGGAATATTTTGAGGATTGTTAAATGTTGAAGAAAGATAGGAACTGTATTTCGTGTATAGGGCATGAGGAATAACATCTTGTAGGAGTGGGAAGAGCCAGTTTGTGTGTGTGGGGGATTCGTGAGGCAGTAAGGTAAAAAACCGAAGGGCTAGCACACGGGATTGATGGATAAAGATTAGTTCTTTAAAGCAGTGGGTATATATTTTGGAGTGGTGGTGCAATATTAATAAATGATGGAAGAGGGTAAGGTACCTAGTATTGGCAAGAGCATGCATAGTTCCCTTTGTATAAAGGCAAAGGGTGATAAAAAGAGAGTGCAAAAATTATAGGGGATAAGTCTGTTGGTACCTGTAAATGTAGGTAGAGTTTATAATTGAAAGAATTAAGAGTAAGACGGAGAATAATGATAGCAATGAACAAGGAGGCTTAGGACAGGTAGGTGTGTGTACCGGTGTTTACAGTGAAACATATAAGTGAACATATTTAGATAAGGCTAAAGAGGTCTTTGTGGCATTTTATGGATTTGGGAAAAGCTATGACAGGTGATAAGGGGCAATGTGGCAGATGTTGCAAAGTGTATGGTTAGGAGGTAAGTACTGAAACAGTGAAGAGTTTTTAACGAGAGAGTGAGGCTCAAGATAGAAGTATGTAGGAAAGAGGAAATTTTTTTCCCAGAAAAGAAGGCCTTAGACAAGATTGAGATGTCACCGTGGTTGTTTAATATATTTATAATGGGGTTGTAAGAAAGTAAATGCGGAGTTCTTGCAAGAGGCTGAGTTAAAAGATAAAAATCATCACACACAAAGGGAGTTTGTCTCACACAGCTGCTCTTTGCCAATGACAACAGTGCATTTTGGGAATTCTGAATATAGAAGCTGCAGATATTTGAGATGAATTTGGTAGGTGTCAATAAGAAAAAATTAAAAGGTGAATACAGGAAAGAGTAAGGTTATGAGAAAACAAAAAGATAGTTATGAAAGATTTGAATATTCAATTGGAGGAGAGAGTATGAGGAGTAACTTATTCAGAATATTTGGTATGGACTGTCACGGATGGTCTATGAAGATGAGGTGAATCAATAGAATTGATTGAGGGAAAAAGAGATATGGTGCACTAGGAGTCTGTGGAGACAAAGAACTTTTCCTTGGAGGCAAAGAGGATTGTAATGAAGTATAGTTTTACCACCTCTTATATGGTTTGAAGCCGTGGGTGATGAAATTGCAGCGAGGAGAAGGCTGGAGCAGTGAGATGTCATGTCTGAGGGCAATGTGTGGTGTGAAATATTAATGCATAGAATTCGTAAGTTGGTAAGTTAGGAGGAAGAGCGGGATTACCAAAACTGTTGCCAGAGGGCAGAGGTAAGGTGTTAGTGGTTCGCGACATGTAGAGAGAATGGAGCGAAACAGAATTACTTCATAGAGTGTATCGTCTGTAGTAAGGAAGCGGGGTAGGGGTCGGCCTATAAAGGTTGGAGGAGGGTTCAAGGAGGTTTCGTGTGCGAGTAGGGCTGTGGCCTTCCAGCAGGCATGCGTACGTGGTTTGATAGGATGGAATGGAACAAATGATTTTTAATACTTGACGGTGCTTGTTGGATGTGGAGCAAAGTAACATTTATGAAGGGTTTCATGGAAACCGCAGCCGACTTGAGTCCTGAGATGGAAGTACAGTGCTGCACTCTGAAGGAGGTGTTAAAGTTGCATTTAATAACTAAGTTGTAAAGCACCCTTTCTGGCAAGGACAGTGATGAGTGAATGATGGATAAAGTTTTTTCTTTTTTCGAGGGCCACACCCTGCCTTGGAGGGAATCGGCCAGTGAATAAAAAAAAATGTAAAAGATGAAAATTAAAATGATTACGGAAAGAGTAAGGTTAAAAAAGGAAAAACAAAAAGATTAGGTTGATGAAAGATGATAATCAGATTGGAGGAGAAGTATGGAGAGGGTGAATGTATACAGATAGATGGAGTGACGTGTCCCACAAGAAGGGTCCTATGAAAATGAGGTGAATATAGAATTGATGAGGGGAAAGTGAGCGGTGGACTAGGATTCTGTGGAGACAAAGAACATTGTCCCTTGAGGCAAAGAGTTGGATGTGGGTGAAGTAAAGTATTCCAACGCTCTTATATGGATGTACAGCATGGGTGATGAATGGTTGCAGTGAGAAAGGCTGGAGGCAGTGGAGATACATTCTGAGCACTGTGTGGTGTGATATAATGCAGAGAATTCGTAGTTTGGAAGTTAGAGAGGTGCGGGATTACCAAAACTGTTTGTCCCATAGGGCTGAGGAAGGTTTGTTGAGGTGGTTCGACATGTAGAGAAATCGAGCCAAAACAAATGACTTCAAGAGTGTATAAGGATCCTGTAGTGGAATGAAGCGGGGTAGGTGTCTGCCTAAGAAGTAGGAGGAGGGTAAAGGAGTTTTTGTGTGAGAGGCTTGACTTCAAGCAGGCATTCCTGACATTTTTGATAGGAGTAAATGGAGACAAATGGCTTTTAAATACTTGACTGTGTTGGAGTGTGAGCAAAGTAACTTTTATGAAGGATTCAGGGAAACCGGCAGGCCGGACTTGAGTCCTGGAGGTGGGAAGTACAGTGGCTGCACTCTGAAGGAGGGGTGTTAATGTTGCAGTTTAAATACATTAGTGTAAAGTCACCATTCAGGCAAGACAGTGTATGATGAAAGAGTGAAAGTTTTTCTTTTTTCGGGCCACCCTGCCTTGGTGGAAATCAGCCAGTGTGCTAATAAAAAAATATTATTATAAAAAGCAATAAAGCCACAAGTGTCATGAATTGCTATATATGTACCCTTCTTCTACGCACTGATATTCTCTATCATACAGATATTTGTCTGCTTCGCTGCATACTCTGCAGCCCTATCCACTTGCATAGGTGGTATACACTCTGTTCTTTGTATCTCTCTCCTTCTCGGGCATTATCTATCCCAGATATTGCCTTTCTTGTTTCGTCATTACCGCCACCACTTCTTTACTTGAGATTTTAATGCCACATTTCCTCTGGGGGGTTGTCTCTCTTTGTCCCGGCATTACAGTTAGAGCCATTTCTTGCTACCACTCCCCTACATGGTTTAAAATGCAGTACTCACACCCATTTTGAACCTCGGACTCATGCTCTCACTGCATCGTCTCTCGACTGCTCTTCCTCCGCCCGCATTAGACTTCACCTGGTCGTTCCCCGAATTACATACAGGCGATCATTTCCCAATCATTCTTACTTCCCTTCATATTCGCCACCTCTTCTTTCGTAACCCTCGCGAGCAATTTAATCATGCAAATTGAACCTTTACTCACAACAAAAAAACTGTTTTTAGTGAGGTTCCTTCTTCGTCCTCCATTGTGACTTTTTACAACCTCTTCTCGTCCTCCGTTTTAAAACCGCAGCTTCTCATTCTATACCCCAAACTTCGGCAGTCATATCTCAAAATGCGGCCTTGGTGGTCTCCTGCTTTGCTCGTGCATACGTTTGAACGCCTGCGTGGGCAGGTACCATACAAATGAACCCCTGAGAAGTACTTGATTTTAAGCAGAAGCGGTTTCTGCTTGCCGTGTCTTCTGTGACGCTAAAAACCACTTGCCTGAGAGATTGTCTCCACCATCACCTCTCTTCTCATGATGGCAGTCTGGAAAAAGTACGAAAACAGAGTGTACAATATTTTCCTACCCGCCTCCTGTTGCTGGGGCGGTTTCCGTGTCGATATACAAACTAACCCACAGATGGTTGCCAATGAAATTGGGCAATCATCTGGTCCAATTTCTCAGGTGCTCCATCTCCTATCCCCTCGTTTTCTTTCCTCAAAGTCGCCAAGAGTTAGGCACCCCTTTGACTTTTCTTCTCTCAGAGAAGAATAATTAAACTGTGCTTTTACCCTCCAGAACGGAGGCAAACTCTCTCCAGCTTGCCGATCAACGCAGCTGGCCCATCGACATTCGATATTCGTAGTGCTACAACATTTACCTCATCAGCCTTGCATTCCTATTAACGCCTTTTCAATAATATTTCTCACAGAGTTCTTCCACAGCTTTGAAATCTGCCTTGCTTCTCCCTTTCCGCAAACCGGTACTAACGGACACGAAGCCCAGTCCCCACTATCGTCCCTTGCTCTTACCATGCAGTTTGCAAAGTGATGGAACGCCTGGTAAATAGACGTTAGTGCGGTATTTAGAGACACACAACATCTCTCCACTCGTCTATATGCTTTCAGGCCGTTCTACCATAGACCCCTTATATTGCTTGGAATCGTATGTCGTAATGCCTTTGCAAATAACCACCTCAGTTATTGCAAGTTTTTCGACCTTGAGAAGGCATTGACACAACTTGTAGCAAAATATTTTTGGCCCAAGCACCACTCCTTAGCCTCGAAGCAATCTACTCATCCTTCCTTAAGACTTTTTAACCGTAGACATTTCCGTGTTCCGGTTAATATTTGTGCTCTCCCCGACTTTTTCCACTGAAAGGTCCCCCAGGGATATTTCTGAGCCACAACACATTTCTCCGTGCTATAAAATGTATTTTGCCTCTAGTTTTCCATCCAACATTTGTCATCACACCTATGTGATGACTTTGCTATTTTGCATGTGCAGGCTCTTCCACCTCATTACATTTCTCTCCAACATGCGGTCGACCGTGTTCCGAATTGCGCACCACACATGGTTATAGATTTCCAGTAACCAAAACTCACCAAATACTTTCAACTAGACGCTCTGGTCATCCCGATCATCCTTTATACCTCCTATGGCTCCCTTATCCCTGAACGTGGAATAGTCAGGTTTCTATGCCTCCCTTTGACCGTAGGTTATCCACTGGAAACCTCACCTTTCTCTCTAAGACAACTTGTCGACAGCCGTCTGAACTTCATAAAACCCTTGCTCATCTTGCAGGGGACTGATCGTCGAACTCCTCCTTCGCCTACATTCCGCCCTCATTTAATCGAAACTTTGATTATGGTGACCAGATCTTATCAACGGCCTCTCCAGCTACTCTCTCTACCCCATTCATCACCCAAGGATTACGTTTATATGCCATGTGGCTTTTCGCTCTTTCCCTTTAGAGCCTCTTATGCATAAGCGAAACGTGTCTCCTTATCCGATCGCCGTGATGCCCAGTGCCTTGCTACTATGTACCTCTCATGATCTCCGCAGTCTTTTCCTTTATTAGAATGGTCACCGATATTAGATAGACATTCTTTATTTGTTCGCCGCCCCTGTTTGCTCCGTCCCTTCTCCTTTCGCCCACATTCGCTCTTGTCTTCTCTTCAATTACCACCTCTCTATGTTCATGTAGCATCTCACTTTTCCCTACCTCCCTGGGAAATTCCAGCTGTTCAAGTCTGTTCTTTCTCACTCCCTTGCTCGAAAGCCCAACTGTCTACGGTAGCTTCCCGCTCTCTTTTTCTTGACCACTTCCACTCTCATTCTCATGTCATTGCAGTGTACACAAATGGCTCTAAGTCTTCTGACGGCATAGGATTCGCAGCAGTGTTTCCGGACAGCGTCGTACGAGGGCATTTACTATCTTTGGCTAGTATCTTTACTGCTGAATTGTATGCCATTCTTGCAGCACTTATCCGTATTGCATCTATGCCTATGTCATCATTGTGGTTGTCTCAGACTCCCTTAGTGCTTTACAGGCTATACAGAAATTTGATACACCTCACCCCTTAGTCCTCCGTATCCAACTTTGGCTATGTCACGTCTCTTCCAAGAATAAAGATATTGTTTTTTGTTGGGCCCCTGGTCATGTTGACGTACAGGGCAATGAACAGGCAGACACTGCTGCACGGTTCAGCAGTACATGACCTACCAGTTTCATATAGAGGTGTTTCCATTTACAGATTATTTTGGTGCAATAGCTACCCACCTTCACACCCATTGGCAACAATGTTGGTCTACTCTGCTCGGTAACAAACTTCAATCTATTAAACAGAGTGTAGGTTACTGGCCGTCTTCTTGTCACCAGTGTCGAGGTTGGGAGACTACTCTCTCCGTCTTCACACTGGCCATACTCTTCTTACTCATGGTTATCTCATGGAGAGGTGCCCTGCTCCTCTCTGTGAGAATTGTCAGGTTCCATTATCGGTTAGCCACATTCTATTTAGACTGCCCACTTTATCAACGAACACGCAGAATATACCTCCAACGTCGTCTTCGCTCCGCTGCTCTCTCTTTACCTTCCCTTCTCGCTGATGGACCCACCTTTCATCCGGACTCTCTCATTGACTTTTTGACAACAACTGACTTACTTCACAAACTGATGATACCTTCAGCCCTTTCTACCTCAATCTCTTGCTGCCCTCTACCCCCGCACTATCCCCTGCCCCATTGTTTTCTGTAACCTACTGATCATCCCTCCCCTCTTCTACCACCCAATGCCCTCGCTTCCTTCCCTACCCTGCAGCACTGTATAGCCCTTATGGCTTAGCGCTTCTTTTTTATTATAATAATAATTCTCAAACATAGGATCTAATCTCACCAGTAAAATTCCACGTACCAATGCCCGTGCCTGGGACTACCTAGATGGGAATTTCCCAAATTCCTTTTATCTTGTGCCAACTGAGCCCACGGAAGTCACCGCGATCATAAAGTCACTTAAAAATAACTCGGGGAATCTGTCTCACGTCCCACCATTATTGTACAAGCGAGCGGCCCATGACCTTTCGCATGCTATTACATTACTTTTTAACAAGTCACTAGAAACTAGCACTTTCCCGACACTACTTAAGACAACAAGGGTTACACCAATACATAAATGTGGTGACCCTACAGACGTAAACAACTATAGGCCAATATCAAACTTACCATTGCTATCTAAAATCTTCGAGAAACTCGTGCACAGGAGACTATATTCATTTATAACGTCACAAAACATACTCAACCCCTGCCAATTTGGATTCAGGAAAAATAAAAGCACTAATGATGCAATTATAAAAATGCTAGACCTGCTTTACGCAGCATTGGAAAATAAGGAATATCCGCTGGAATTTTTATTGACCTAAGAAAAGGGTTTGACACAGTAGACCACGGCATCCTGCTCCACAAACTTGACCACTATGGTATAAGAGACCTTGCGCTTGCATATTTTAAATCCTACCTTTCTAATAGGTATCAGTATGTCACCATTAAAGACACAGCCTCATCAATACGGCCACTTGATACTGGAGTTCCGCAGGGAAGTGTCCTTGGACCCCTGCTCTTTCTCATTTGCATCAATGATCTTCCAAAAATATCCCAACACCTGAAACCCATTCTCTTTGCTGACGACACGACTTATGGCATCTCCCACCCTAATCTTGCCACCCTCAACACCACTGTTAACGAGGAGCTGCTCAAAATATCGACTTGGATGACCACGGCATCCTGCTCCACAAACTTGACCACTATGGTATAAGAGGCCTTGCGCTTGCATATTTTAAATCCTACCTTTCTAATAGGTATCAGTATGTCACCATTAAAGACAGCCTCATCAATACGGCCACTTGATACTGGAGTTCCGCAGGGAAGTGTCCTTGGACCCCTGCTCTTTCTCATTTGCATTAATGATCTTCCAAACATATCCCAACACCTGAAACCCATTCTCTTTGCTGACGACACGACTTACGGCATCTCCCACCCTAATCTTGCCACCCTCAACACCACTGTTAACGAGGAGCTGCTCAAAATATCGACTTGGATGACAGCCAATAAACTTACACTTAACACTGTCAAAACCTACTATATTATGTTTGGTAGCAGAGCAGGTGTTGCGCAACTTAACATTAAGATCGACAACACTCTAATTGCCAGACATAATGAGGGCAAATTCCTTGGCCTATACCTCGACAACAACCTAAATTTCAGCACCCATATCCAACACATAACAAAAAAGTATCCAAAACAGTGGGGATCCTCTCCAAGATACGATACTACGTGCCGCAAACTGCCCTTCTCACACTATACCATTCACTTATTTTATATATCTATACCTCACCTATGCTATCTGTGCTTGGGGTTCAACTGCAGCAACACACCTAAAGCCAATAATAACCCAACAAAAAGCCACAGTAAGAATAATCACTAAATCCCATCCCTGGTAACATCCCCCCCCCTCCCCACTCTTCATAGATCTAAACTTACTCCCTGTTCAGAACATCCATACTTACTACTGTGCAATCTATATCTACAGGACCTTAAATTCCAATATTAACCTTGACCTAAAACGCTTTCTTGATAGTTGTGACAGGATCCACAGGCATAACACCAGACACAAACATCTCTATGATATTCCCCGTGTTCGACTAAACCTTTACAAAAATTCAATGTATTTCAAAGGGCTTAAAATCTGAAACACCCTACCTGAAAACTCTAGAACTGCAGACACATTCATCACTTTCAAAACTACAGTTAGAAAATATCTTATCTCCCTGATCCACCCCGACAACTAACTACATGATAACCACCTGGTGGTTCACAATTACACTCACTCACCCACTGACTATCAACCCAGAAATACTAATCTTAATCTTAAAATAATAAATCCTAACTAGTCATAAGTTTGCCTATGATACTCCAATATAGACACTTTGTATTGTGCCAAAACAAAAGCATTCACATTGCTAAACTCACAAATTATGAAGTAGTCACTTATCCTTAATACCATAATCTGTAAGGATTTAATGTTAAGAATTAATCTAAGTCTGCTCGACGTGCCTAGCCATGCTAGGTGTCCTAGTGGCCCTCTCTGTAATTAGTATTTTATAACATGTAAACCACACAATACCCAAAACCTGTAAACCCCACATTGTAACCCTTATAGAGAATAAACTTGAATTGAATTGAATTGAATTGAATTATGACACAGTTCCAGTCTCCCCCAATGACAGTGACTAAAGGTAAACCCCTGAAATGATACATCAAAACTTCTCGTACGAAATTCTCTTTAACTCTAACAGTACCCTCTGCTGGCATATAAACCCCTATAAAACATACTCTAGTCTCTCCCCACTCACCGTCCACCCTCACCACCCTCCCCCCTCCCTCCTCCCACCGCAAAATACGTAAGGGACTGTTCTCCTTTACAGCCACTGCCACACCACCTTTCAGTCTCATAGACCCACTTACATACAACTGATATCCTTTCAGCAACAAATTACAACCAGCCTTATAATTATGCTCTTATATAAAACAAACATCTATGTCATACCTCCTTAAGAACCATTCCATCCCACTCTTTTCACTTCACCCTCAAACCATTTCATTAATTGTCAAAAACCTTGAAATTACTGTAATAGTGGCGGCTTTCCCTCCGCCTTCGTAGTGTCCCACAATACCTGACTTTTTGGATAGTTCCTCGTTTGGCACCCTCCCTGCCCAAAACCCCCCAAACCCCCCCCAATGCCCTTTGAACTGCTAAATCTCCTCCTTCCCTTCTCCCACTCTCCGCGTGGCTCATCTCTTTTTTCCAAGACTTTTTACCCACACTGCCCTGGAGTTAGGACGTAGTCCATCTCCGATGTTCCAGCCGTTCGCTTGCGAGAACCTCCTTCACCACACACTTCCTCATCTTCCATTCCCTCCCTGTGCACCTCTGCCACAACTGTGTGCACCGTTCCATTAGTGCACAAGGTCTCCCCAGGCACTAAAGCATCGTGTGATGTCTCCGACGTGCAGCCCCTCCCCACTTCCCCCAGAGTGCCCTCCACCTCACTTAGAAAGGAATTTAAAACCTCCAGCAATCCATCCTGTTGCTCTACACACCCGTCATCTTTCCTCTTCGACGTCTGTACAGGTTTCGTACCAACGGGTAACGTGACACATGCGTCCATTTCCTCCTCTGCCTTGTCGACCTCCGCACTCCAACTGTTTTTTTTTTATATTTTATTTAAAAACGCAATACACAATTATACATGTAGACAATGTAAACAATGAAACGTAACCATTATATATAACAACAAAAAGCTCCACATTCCTTACCTTAGCACTAAACTTATACATAAGAAAACACACGTTCAACTAAAAAAGTTTGATACCCCCCAA
Source organism: Cherax quadricarinatus (assembly GCF_026875155.1). Classification (NCBI taxonomy): domain Eukaryota; kingdom Metazoa; phylum Arthropoda; class Malacostraca; order Decapoda; family Parastacidae; genus Cherax; species Cherax quadricarinatus. The sequence continues at coordinate 37,328,075 of NC_069449.1, read as the reverse complement.
AAAAAAAACCCAACCATCACACATAACATACATTTAACTAAACTAAAGACAGCCCACATCTTCAAATACAGGTGGGTTTATTACATCCAAAATTGCAGCCATAAACACAATATGCATATAACCCAAAGAATGTCACAGGTATTGACATTTTACATAAAACTGTATGTACGAAGACATTCTCAATTATCCAAAAATTCTTTACACATTTATTATTATTGTATATTAAATTTTCATATCAAATACATAATACATAACACCTCAAAAATTACGAAAAAAATAAAGGTTAGAAAATAGCAATCTCCACACCTCACCACAGAAAAACTAAACACAGTATAATATAACAAATGATTCGTTCCACTCACTTCCATCACTACATTCATCCTAAACAGCGAACAAACACTACATCATCCCACAAGCGAACAAACATACATTCATCCAAAAAGCGAACAAACACTACATCATCCCACAAGCGAACAAACACTACATCATCCTACAAGCAAAACAAACACTCATCATCCCACAAGCAAACAAACACTACTCATCCTACAAGCGAACAAAACTACATCACCCCACAAGCGAACAAACACTACATTCATCCTACAAGCGAACAAACACTACATCACCCCAAACAAGCGAACAAACACTACATCATCCTACAAGCGAACAAACACTACATCATCCCACAACGAACAAACATACATCATCCCACAAGCGAACAAAACTACATCCCACAAGCGAAAAACACTACATCATCCCACAAGCGAACAAACACTACATCATCCTACAAGCGAACAAAAACTACATCATCCTACAAGCGAACAAACACTACATCATCCTAAAAAGCGAACAAACACTACATCCACCCCAAAAGCGAACAAACACTTCATCATCCTAAAAGCGAAAAAAAACTACATCATCCTACAAGCGAACAAACACTACATCATCCTACAAGCGAACAAACACTACATCATCCTACAAGCGAACAAACACTACATCATCCCAAAAGCGAACAAACACTACATCATCCTACAAGCGAACAAACACTACATCACCCTAAAAGCGAAAAAACACTACATCATCCCACAAGCGAACAAACACTACATCATCCCACAAGAGAACAAACACTACATCATCCTACAAGCGAACAAAAACTACATCTTTCCACAAGCGAACAAACACTACATCACCCTACAAGCGAACAAACACTACATCTTCCCACAAGGCGAACAAACACTCATCATCCTACAAGCGAACAAACACTACATCATCCCACAAGCGAACAAACACTACATCATCCTAAAAGGGGCGAACAAACCTACATCATCCTACAACGAAACAGACACTACATCACCCCACAAGCGAACAAACACTACATCATCCTACAAGCGAACAAACACTACATCATCTACAAGCGAACAAACACTACATCATCCCCAAGCGAACAAACACTACATCATCCTACAAGCAAAAACAAACACTACATCATCCTACAAGCGAAAAAACACTACATCATCCTACAAGCGAACAAACCACTACATCACCCTACAAGCAAAACAAACACTACATCATCCTACAAGCGAACAAAAACTACATCATCCTAAAAGCGAACAAACCTACATCATCCCACAAGCGAACAAACCAAACATCATCCCACAAGCGAACAAACACTACATCACCCTACAAGCGAACAGACACTACATCATCCCACAAAGCGAACAAACACTACATCACCCCACAAGCGAACAAACACTACATCATCCCACAAGTGAACAAACACTACATCACCTACAAGCGAACAAACACTACATCATCCCACAAGCGAACAAACACTACATCATCCTACAAGCGAACAAAAACTACATCATCCTACAAGCGAACAACACTACATAAACCTACAAGTGAACAAACACTACATCATCCACAAGCGAACAAACACTTCATCATCCTACAAGCGAACAAACACTACTCATCCCACCAAGCGAACAAACACTACATCATCCTACAAGCGAACAAACACTACATAAATCCTACAAGCGAACAGAACACACCATCCCAAAAGCGAACAAACACTACATCATCCTACAAGCGAACAAACACTACATCATCCTACAAGCGAACAAAACACTACATCATCCCACAATGAACAAACACTACATCATCCCACAAGCGAACAAACACTACATCATCCTACAAGCGAACAAACACTACATCATCCTACAAGCGAACAAACACTACATCATCCCACAAGCAAACAAACACACAACATATCCCACAAGCGAAAAAACACTACATCATCCACAAGCGAACAAACCACTACACCCACCTACAAGCGAACAGACACTACATCATCCCACAACGAACAAACACTACATCATCCCACAAGCGAACAAAACACTACATCATCCCACAAGCGAACAAACACTACATCATCCACAAGCGAACAAACACTACATCATCCTACAAGCGAACAAACACTACATCGTCCCACAAGCGAACAAACACTACATCATCCCAAAAGCGAACAAACACAAAATCATCCTACAAGCGAACAAACACTACATCATCCCACAAGCGAACAAACACTACATCATCCTACAAGCGAACAAACACTACATCATCCTACAAGCGAACAAACACTACATCATCCTACAAGCGAACAAACACTACATCATCCCAAAAGCGAACAAAACATACATCATCCAACAAGCGAACAAACACTACATCATCCAACAAGCGAACAAACACTACATCATCCTACAAGCGAACAAACACTACATCATCCCACAAGCGAACAAACACTACATCATCCTACAAGCGAACAAACACTACATCATCCCACAAGCGAACAAACACTACATCATCCTACAAGCGAACAAACACTACATCATCCCACAAGCGAACAAACACAAACATCACCCTACAAAGTGAACAAACACTACATCATCCTACAAGCGAACAAACACTACATCACCCTTTACAAGCGAACAAAACTACATCATCCTACAAGCGAACAAACACTACTCATCCTACAAGTGAACAAACACTACATCATCCCACAAGCGAACAAACACTTCATCATCCTACAAGCGAACAAACACTACATCATCCCACAAGCGAACAAACACACATCATCCTACAAGCAAACAACACTACATCATCCTACAAGCGAACAGACACTACATCATCCCACAAGCGAACAAACACTACATCATCCTACAAGCGAACAAACACTACATCATCCCAAAAGTGAAAAAACACTACATCATCCCACAAGCGAACAAACACTACATCATCCTACAAGCGAACAAACACTACATCATCCTACAAGCGAACAACACTACTCATCCCACAAGCGAAAAAACACTTCATCATCCTACAAGCAAACAAACACTACATCATCCCACAAGCGAACAAACACTACATCATCATACAAGCGAAAAAAACACTACATCATCCTACAAGCGAGCAACACTACATCATCCCACAAGCGAACAAACATACATCACCCTACAAGCGAACAAACACTACATCATCCTACAAGCGAACAAACACTACATCATTCCCACAAGCGAACAAACACTACATCATCCTACAAGCGAACAAAAAATACATCTTCCTACAAGCGAACAAACACTACATCATTCACAAGCGAACAAACACTACATCATCCTACAAGCGAACAAACACTAACATCATCCTACAAGCGAACAAACACTACATCATCCCACAAGCGAACAAACACTACATCATCCTACAAGCGAACAAACACTACATCACCCTACAAGAACAAACACTACTCATCCTACAAGCGAACAAACACTACATCATCCCAAACAAGCGGAAACAAACACTACATCATCCTACAAGCGAACAAACACTACATCATCCTACAAGCGAACAAACACTACATCATCCCACAAGCGAACAAACACTAAAATCATCCTACAAGCGAACAAACACTACAACATCCCACAAGCGAAACAAACACTACATCATCCTACAAGCGAACAAACACTACATCATCCTACAAGCGAACAAACACTACATCACCACAAGCGAACAAACACTACATTATCCCACAAGCGAACAAACACTACATCACCCTACAAGCGAACAAACACTACATCATCCTACAAGTGAAAAAAACACTACATCATCCTACAAGTGAACAAACACTACATCATCCTACAAGCGAACTTACACAATCACGTATATTTAGTAATATTTTTCAAATATAATTTCCATTTTTAAGTAACAACTTCTTCTACCATATAATAAAAATATACATAGTCATTACTATTAAAACATTAACTTTAAACAAGTACTATATTCTTATTCTACAGACCGCAGCATTTCTTGCATCACCATCCTAACCCTACTTACACATGACATGAAACACTCCTTATATACCTCACGTCAATAATATTCATTGAACTTCACCGAATACTAATATAAACCCATACTGAGTACATGAAATCTCTTACATACTGCTATATACACTTGATGTTAATAAAAAATCACACACATTACATTATCTCATTATTAGCATACATTTGGTACACAGACATATTTATCACGCCCGCATGTCCTTGCTTTGATACAACCACCAGTCCTGATAATACATTACAACCTATTCCAAATTTAACTTATCCCTTACATACATCAGTAAACCTCCAGAGTATGACCGTATACTTTTCACATTCACACAAAAAATTGCTCATTTCCATGTCCATAAAAAATCTGAACAACTTTTCCCTTACGAACCACCCACAAACTTACTTAAAACACACTCCACAACTACGCTGCAAATTTCACACCATATCAAGGAACTCCTCATTTGTTCCCAAATTCTGAGACGAGCCCGGTGCAACCCCTGAAATTCCTAACACATCCCCCCCCCTTTTTTTTTTTTCCCCACTCCGCCAACAAACCTCTGACATTCATACTTCGATATCCTTCAGGAAAAGCCCTTTCCCATCTACTTCCGTATATCCCCCTATTACGACTAAGTGTTTTTACATTGTTGCAGCCAATACTTCTTTCGCACCACCCAATCCCCAAATTTCCCTTTATGGCCCCTGATACGAAAACAAAATCCGCTATGATGTACACAAAAGCACGCTGCACAGACTCTTCCACACCTCCCACATCTATACTCAATGCCCTTAATACCGATATCCCTCCCCCACCCACCCTCCTCAAAATCCCACCCATCCACTCCGTATACACTCCAAATTTTTGCAAAAAAATATACTACATGAAAAAGCTGTCTCCTATCCCACACACCCTACATACGTCCTCCACCATCAACCCTCTCTCCCTAAGCACCACACCAGACGGCGTATTCCATGAAGGAAACGAAACATTACCTCTCTCACTCTTGGTCTGATGCGCACCAACCTAACCTTACCCAAATGTCTCCCCATGCTACATTGGGTATATGCCTCAACATTCGCAATCCCCCCTCAACCCCTACAGCACGCTCCAGAACACCCACCCGTATCCTAGGGCGGATCTCTAACATACAATAAAGCTCGCAGCACATCCTACACTCTCTCATCTCTGATCCTACCCACCACCTTCGTGCCTCCTCATATAAAAGCTTGCACACCCCTTCCCCACACGACCTTCCACTCGGAGAAAAACCCCCTCTTCAATATATACACTTAACCCTTAATCTTATATCTATTAAACCCAATCCACCCTTTTTCGACCGTGCATAACAACACTCCTACCCAACCAGTCACACCCAGAACCCAATTTATAATGAAAAACCTTTTTTAGCATTCTTGTTATGTCCGGTCCTGCCAACGGATATACTGCCGCCACATGCCAGACCATACTATATAACATTAAAATTCACCCTATTACACGTTGATGTATCGTCAAATGCATGGGTCTCAAAACATTTAACCTACCCACCAACCTATCCCCTGCCCTCCAGAATTAACCATCCGTGCCTCCCCGGCATTCCCCATATAAATTATCCCACACAACCTTTAGTCTATCCACCACACACCAAAGCACAGCTGTTTCCCATCTCGCCCTCCCTACCCAATTCCTAAGACCAATAATTTCGATTTCTCCACTTAACTCTTAACCTGTAACTCCTTCAAAACCACCAATCACATGCTCCACCTCATGTAAAAATTTTCTCCCTGGGTCATTAGAATTGTTGTATCTCCACATACCCTATAATTTCCCCTCCCCTCCTTCTCCACACCCCGATCCACCCCTAAACATTTCCCCACTGCCCTGTAAAAAGGGTCCTGTATACAAGCAAACAACAGTTGAGACAGAGGACAACCCTGCCTTATGCCTCTACCCCATTGAAAACCCCCTCTCCCAATTTCCCATTCACCTGCACACGTACACCTACCCTATTATACAAAGTCTCAATCCAATGCACTATCTCTTCCCCAAAACCCTGCCTCCGTAAGATATGCCACAGTGCCTCTCGTTCTACGCAATCATACGCTGCCTGCCAATCCAATGCTAAGACTGCTAAGACACCTCCCCCCCCTTTATTCTCCCCCTCCATACTTTCCACAAAATCTTTTATTATTCCATGCCCCTCATACATCGTCCTCCCAGGCACCCCATACTGACCTCTGGCAACAACTCTATCACGCACTTCAGCCTGTTCCCCAAGATTTTTGCGAATATCTTATAATCAGCACATAACGACAATGCCCTGTAGTTCTGTACTGTAGTAGGGCCTTTCCCTTTTGGAATCAAAACTACTACTGCATTCGCTGCCTGACTACGGTGGAGTGCGGTTGTGCCCAGCACCCCTCTGCTGTTTTTCAGGCGAGCTACCACAGTACATCAACAACCATTGAGTAGTGTGGACGTGCGCTGCTCATTTTGGGATATCAAAATGGCTGAACATACAGTACGGAGAATAAATACTATCTGCATAGAGCTGGTTCGTGGTACGTTTAAGTGGAGTACATGAACGTACTTCTCCCTAACATCATCAGGGACACATATGGTATCCCCAACGAGGAATTATATGGGGGTCGCTCTTAATGGGTTTTTCAAGAATCTTCGTGAAATTTCTGAGAGCCGGCTCTACACAAGAATTGTCGAGCAGTACCAGGAACAACGCATGAGTGGAATTCAGCGATGGATGTTGTTTTTACATGATGTTTCTAAGTACTACACATGGGTGAAGGTACGGAATGTACCCTTCGAGGCTACGGCGTATGGACTACAGGAGTTTTTTCGCAGTTATGGGACAGTGCATTCTGCAACCATGGGGGGATGGAGGGTGGTCCGTATGAAGGAATGCCGGAAGGTTCTTACACCCTTAAAATGTCTTTAACAAGGCCTATACCATCCTATGTAACGGACCGTTGCAGA
>NC_069449.1:37292453-37320210 GCF_026875155.1 Cherax quadricarinatus | reverse complement strand
AGGGCATTACCATTCAGCCCAGGACTTTTAGTTCCCATCTGTTGTAGAAAGCTTCCAGGTGTCTATGAAAGCAGCTTTGATGTTATCCTCTTTTAATACCCTTGTGATTTTAGTCCACAGATTTTCCTCATTTGGGCATACCCAAAAACACTTCCCTGTTTTAATACTGTTTTGTAGCTAGTTCTTGGATATCTGCACAAGGGGCGTGACACCAATTTCCACAAAAATGACAATTTATCCATGTGGAAGCCCGTTTGTTTGATTGACTGCAGATACACACAGAAGCTTCATAATGATTTGAGTGGTTGATTTACTGTAATTCTACTAGCAACCTCTTGAATACTCTATTAATAACCTCCGTAAATGAAGCTCTAGCTATTTGTATTTCTATTTCTAACTAATTGGACAGCTTACCGTGTACGTTCCTGATTTATATTTATTGTTTGTGTTTGATAAGGGCGCCTAAAACCCCATCCGTTTACAGTCTGCTTTATTGTCCAACGAATCCGTTTGAAACCAGTCAAGGGTTCGGACCATCAAGGGTTCGGTCCAGTCGAGGGTTCGGACCAGTCGATCTGATCTGATCAGTGGTCACTTATTTAAACATACTAGTCGGTGATTGGGCTAACACATAAAGGGATCTACTTGAAATTATCTACCGAGTAATATGTGATTTGATTGATACAAAAGTATAACTTGCGTGTTGAAGAGCCGGTGATTTCTGGCAGCTCCTACAATGACGAACGGTCGAGTCTCAACCCTTGTTTATCAATCGCTGTATCTAGCTTTTCTAGTTTTTTTTTCGTCTCTACCACAATAAATGCTATATTATCACTATAGTTGACTGGTGGAAAATTTGGAGGAAGGACGCTTTTTCTGTAGTAATATTTGCTTCTCGTTGTGTATATTGCGACCGCTGGTAACTACAGGTTATATGAAATTCTCAGTATACTTCTGGTATTTCAAGAAAAAAGAAACTAATGAAAGTCACTCCACTCCACTAAGTACCATTATAATACTGGTTAGTTGCTACTACAACACTGTATTCTGATATTCACTGGTATCACTAGATTATATGCGAGTACACTAGCAGGCCAGAAAGATTATTAAAACAGCTGACCACTGTGGTAAGATTCTGGTGACTTCTGGTACCTGCCTCTATAGGCTTATCACTTCATTTACAAATTCACCTGTTTTCAAATGACACTTTAGCTACTACTTTATATACTAGGGAGCCACTGTAGTATACACTATACACTATGTATACACAATGTTATCAGGGAGACTTTCTTTCCTCTGACAAAGATAAGTTCTGTTATTATTATTTTGCACACGGAACACAGGCCTATGATTCCCCTCTGGCAGTAAACTCTGCTAGGTAGTGCACACTAATTCTCCTTTTTTGACTCAGTATATAATGTTTTCCGCCCAAGACTGGTTCCAGGCGCTAGAGGAATGTATCGTATAGGATTGATGGCACAAATTAAAGTTCTAGCACTTAAGAGCGACCGTGAAAACACGAGAAAACCCGGAGCACAACGAGGCACGCGGCAGTGCTTTAAGGTATTCCTCTAAGGATTCATCAATCTGCTGGCGGCGAGTTGCAAGGCGATAGCGTGCAAAGATTTCATTTGTAGGTTTAATATACTGAGACTTGAGGGTTTTGATAGCATCTTCGTAGGTATTACACTCAGAAATAGCCTCATATGTCTTAGGTGACACAAAATTGATGAGCAGACTTAGTTTATCTAGATCTTCTTTAGGAAGGGCTCCCAAGAAGTTTTCGAAAATCTTAAACCAGTGCTTCCATTCCTGAGCAGCCGTTGATAAGCTGGGGTCAGTCTAGCCTCTCAGGTTTCAGTAAACGCTCCATGTTGTGATGTAGTCTAGCGCAGGATCACTACCAGGTAGCCGGATTCTATGTTCAATAAATTGTTGTGATAGAAACACGGGCCCTTATCTCTAGGCTTTATTGAACATAGAATCTTCATAGTACTTCTGCAACAACAAAATATAATGACTAGTACATCTAATAACGGCTTCTACAGGGATGGTGATGTCTTGCATATGTCAAGAGAAAAGTTATAACTACAGGCCACATATTTAAACTCACCATGTAATCTGCATCACTAATATAGGGATAGAAGAGAAGAGAATCACACACCATGTGTTGGCGCCCATGACACACACCAAACTGTTGTTGTTGTTAAGGGCCCCGAGAGGTGGTGCAGTATTATCCTGCTGCTGCTCCCCACAGGAGCAGTATCACTACAGTAACCAAGGCATATAATAAGTGCTTGGAATTAATGAATCAAGAAACTGTGAATACTGATGATTTAAAATTGTATTTAGATGCTTTAGGTAATAGATATGATTCATACAAATTATATTACAACAAATATGAAGGAGATTTGTTAGTAAACTGTGTAGATTAGACTGAAGTAGATCAGTATTATGAATTAGAGGAAAGATTCTTTCTTGTAAAAGTCAGGCCTTGAATAAGTTAAAATGTGTAAACCAGGCAGTTGGTCTGTCTGCTCCAACAAATAATATGTCTTTGCCAAAACTCCCAGAATTGTGTTTGCCTGTGTTTAATCCTGGAGAAAATTGGGAGGAATTTTGGTCAATTTTTAAAGCAGCTGTGCATGATAGGAGTGATCTAGCCTGTGTAACTAAATTATTTTACCTCAAAGGACAGGTAAGAGGAGATGCTCACATACTCATACAAGCCTTTCCCAATGTAAATGACACCTAGAAGGAAGCAGTTGACTTGTTGAAGGTAAACTTATGGTAATTGAACAAAGTAGGTTGGATCTAGTGAATATCATTGTTAATTAAAAATCTCCAGATCACACTTACAAAGGTTTACAGCAGTTTAGAGCTAAACTGGAGAGCACTCTCAAAACTTTAAGTAATAAATATAATCTGAAGGAATCAGACTGGTTATTGAGTGCCATGGCACAGAATAAATTAAGCTGTAAAACACTTGAATGTACCTCAAACAAATATCACAAGGGTTATTTTGGACTGGAGGAAATAAGACTAGGTCTACAAGAATTAATTGTGCAGTTGCAGACCAGCCAACTAACTCATTTTAAAGATGCAACACATAATAATTCTGAGGTATCTGTCAAGTTTCATAAAGGGAAAAAATATACCAATAGTAATAATCAAAATTCATTTCCTAAAAATGGTTGCATAGGTGCATATCAAGTAGCAGGAATCAGAAATAATGATTCTCCGCAAGGTAAGAAGAATAAGTACCCTCCTAAGAGTAGCCCAGTTAATAAGAAACCAGTCAGAGAAAAGAGAGATTGTCTTTTCTGCAAGGGTACTCATTATTCTAAGAATTGCAATGCATACAATTCATGGAATAATAAGGTTGAAAGATTGGAGGAACTTGACAGACGTATCAGGTGTTTGGGTAATCACAATGTAAAGGATTGTTATGCCAAATTAAACTTGTGTTACCGGTGTCACAAAGGAAGACACCATATAGTCATGTGTAAAGGTCTATATGATAATGTTGATAATAATGATAATGTTGACAATCCTGACACAACAGTGGCTAATGTAAAAATTGCTGCTAATGTTAATAATGATGGTATTGCTGAAATAGCCTTACCTGTGTTACAGGTAAAAAATTGATGATAAAAGGCATAAATCAAAAAATGTAAATGCATTATTGGACCAGGGATCCCAGCGTACTTTCATAAAACGTAAATGTCTTGATGGTATGAAAGTACAGATGGGAGATCTCACAACTTTAAAATTATCTGGTTTTCTCTCGGATAAAAGGTCTCAATTGTATGACACTGTTTATGTAACTGTCAGGTTGGGCAATGAGAAAAAACGTGTTAATGTAGATAGACTTCCAGAGAAAATATCTACAGTAGGACTTAGTAAAGCTACAGAAAGACTCTCACATAATGTAAATTTAGCACCTTCTGGTGTAAGCGATGATTTTTAGGCCCAATAAATATTTGATAGGTAGTGACTATTATGCCTCCTTTGTAAAGGGTATGGTAAAGAAAGGAGGCATATGTAATGTATGGTAGGATTCCTCGTAATAATAATTCATGACTAGAGGAAACTACAAATACCATAACTGTGTGTCTTACTCATGAAATCGTACCCCAGTATAATTCTTCCATAGAGGATGGTGTTGAGCCAGTGCATAAATTGTGGGAATTAGACAGCAATGGAATAAATGTAAATGAAGAAAGTCCAGACTATTCTGTTACTCAAGAACAATACCTGAGAGATGTAAAATTTGAATCTGGACAATACTGGGTACGACTTCCGTGGAGACTGAACCATCCAGAATTGCCCACTAATTACAGAATGGCATATGGACAGTTAAAGGCTCAGCTCCGCGAACTGAGTAAGACACCAGAATTGTTAACTACCTATAATGATATAATTGCTGAACAATTAATTAATAAATTTATAGAAGAGGTACCTCCTGAGCAAGCCAAAATTCTAAGGCCAAACTTCTAAGGCCACTCCTCTGAGAATTGTATTTAATTGTAGTGTCAGGAGTAACAAAAATGTACCTAGTTTAAATGACTGTTTGATGACAGGTCCATCGTTGACGGAAAAATTAGGAGATATCCTAAGAGTGGGTTTACAAGAGGCTGACCGGGATTGTACCCGCTTTTTATGGCCTGAGAATCCTATTGACCCACTTAGCCCTCTGAAAACCTTTTGCTTTAGGAGCGTATTATTTGGTGCTGCATCCAGTCCGTTCCTACTTCAAGCAACGATAAATGCACACCTTAAACATATGGAAAGCCCATTGAGTAAGGTAATGAGCAAACAATTTTATGTGGACAAATTCCTGGGTGTGACGTCAACGAAGGGGAAAACTGTTAATGACTTATGGAGAGGCTAATAAAATAATGCAAGTGCCAATATGCCTCTGAGGAAATTAGAATAGTAATTCGCCCAAAATTTAAAGGACAAAATAAGTAAAGATTACCCTGGAGATGAAGTGCCAAAATGTAGTAATGTATTGGGATTAACTTGGGATACTGTGAGAGATTTGTTAATGTTAAAACCTAATAATTACAGTATGCCCAATAAATTAACTAAGAGAGTCTTGCTTGCTGAAGTTTCCAAATGTTTTGATCCACTAGGTTTAGTGTCACCCCTTACTAAAAGAGGGAAATTATTAATTCAGGAAGCATGGAAACTTAAATGTGCTTGGGATGAAATTCTACCTGAGGAATTCATTTTAAAAGGTAGGATGAATTAATTGGTGATTATGAGAAAATTCCAATGTTGGAGTTCCCATGCCAGGTGGCCAATCCAGATGGGAAAAATGTACTCCACATTTTTTGTGATGCTTCAAAATTGGCATTATGGAGCAGTTGCTTACCTTCAATGAATAGTGTTTTTTTCTCTTGTTATGTCTAAGAAATAAAGTGTCTCCAATTAAATCATGTACCTTGCCTTAGTTGGAATTAACAGCCATTTATGTAGGTGCCAAATTAGCTATTTATATAAGAAATAAGTTGCAGGAGATTAAAAATTAGCGACACTGTAATTTGGTCTGATAATGAGGTAGCCTTACAAAAGGATTCGTAATGGAAACAGTAAAATTGTGTACGTACAAAACAGAGTCGATGAAATTAATCAGATGCCCAAAAGAAGTATAATAGTTTGGGTCAGCATATGTTAACATTTAATCCATATACCTGGTGAGGAGAATCCAGCTGATTTCTTGTCTCGAGGTTTACCTTATGCTAAATTTGTAAATGCTGTATCATAGTTTAAAGGACTGAGCTGGTTGGTAAATAAGCTAATTGGCCTGTACAAAAGGCATATATTGCTCCTGTTGAAATTACTGTGACCACCACTTTTAATAGTTTGTCCTCCCTAGCCATTGATATAAATAGGGATTCTTCTTTGCCTAAACTAATCATGTAACTAAGTTGGTGTTTAAATTTTAAACAAGATGAATATATCATATAAGTTTTCAATCCTCTTGAATAGTGGATAAAGAGGGTACAGGAGGAAATCTATGGAAAAGAGATTAAATTGATGATGAAAAGGAAAAATTTTGAAAGGTTCTATAAAAGAGAAATTGGGCTGTTTTTTAGAGAACAATGTAATTAGGTGTAGAGGTAGGTTACAAAATGCTGAATTGGATGATTATGCTAAACACCCTATCTTACTGCCCAAAACTCATCATCTAACAAATGTAATTGTTCTAAATGCCCATAAAAATGTAATGCATGGTGGGGTACAAGATACCTTAAATTGTATTAGGGAAACTTTCTGGATTCCACAAGGACGGCAAAGTGTAAAAAGGGTGATTAAATCTTGTGTAATATGTCGCCGTGTGGATGCCAGATCCTATATGTACCCAGGTCCTCCACCGTTGCCAAATCAGCAATTTGAGTCATTTAGCAACGTACTCTGCCCAGCTGCAGTGTGGAAAATACTGTATATATTTTCCAGAAATTCAGTATTTATATGTATATAGATGGCCATACTGTATTTAATAACATTTATGTCATAGAAAATGGGAAACTGAGCCTGGGGAGAAGGAACACTCGCCATCTTGGTTTTGAATTTTGTACAAACGTTGGTGTAATGGAAAGAATTTTTCGTACTCTAGAGGTTAAAATTGTGTTGAAACCTCTCAAATAGGAGACGAAATTGTTGGATGTGCATTCCTGCATAACTTGAGATATCAGGCGACTGGACAAGACAGCTCCAGGAACCTCAGATAAGTCTTATGTAGTAACCTGGCCAGTGTTATTTTCATAGATAGACAGTGAGGTTTTCTGAGTATGATACACATTAATCTCCAGTCAAATTGGTGAGTGTTATGATTAAGATATATTCTCCTTCTGTTGTATAAATGTGCATATAATATAATTATATATATATATATATATATATATATATAAAATATATATTATATATATTTATATATATATATATATATATATGTATGTTTTATATATAATATATATATATATTATATATATATTAATATATAAAATATATATATATATATATATAATCAATTTATTATTTTTAATATACAGTCCACAAATTTATATATTTACCAGTATTCCTGGTGTATATTTCATTTAATTAATAGGTCCAGAGCAACTTGTGGTTATGACAGTGGTAGGTATCGAAGGGGGACATTTTTTGCGACCTAGGTGTCCCAAATTCCTACTTGTCTGCGTGACATTGATAAATAATAATTATCTTTGTTATCATTTACTGTTATGTACATAATTAGTTACATTCAGATAAATGAAATTTTCCACAAGACTTAGTGATTTTAATGTGTACCTGCACACCAGCACAGTGTGTAAGTATATTTAGGTACAGGTACACATAAATATAATTATCAGAGTACATATAAAATAAGCAGTAACTTTAAAACATTTGAAATTTTGGAAAGTTTCCTGACAATAATACATGTGGTCACGGAGAATGTAAACAAATGGGTGGGGCACACCATATTTGAAAGATCGTTTGCCGTATATCAAATTTTGGTCATAATTTGACATCGCCATATTAGTGGAACGCCGTAAGGTGAAACGCTGAAAAACGGGGCCCTACTGTATATACATACATCTAGGTTTTTTCTCCTTTTTCTAAATAGCTCTTGTTCTTCTTTATTTCTTCTATTGTCCATGGGGAAGTGGAAAAGAATCTTTCCTCCATAAGCCATGCGTGTCGTATGAGGCGACTAAAATGCCGGGAGCAATGGGCTAGTAACTCCTTCTCTTGTAAACATTTACTAAAAAAGAGAAGAAGAAAAACTTTATAAAACTAGGATGCTTGATTGTGCGTGGATGTAGTGCGGATGACAAGAAACAGATGATTGCTGAAGTTATGAATGAAAAGAAGTTGGATGTCCTGGCCCTAAGCGAAAAAAAAGCTGAAGGGGGAAGGGGATTTCGGTGGAGGGAAATAAATGGGATTAATCTGGAGTATCTGAGAGAGTTGGAGCTAAGGAAGGGGTAGTAATAATGTTGAAGGATCAGTTATGGAAGGAGAAAAGAGAAAATGAATGTGTAAATTCAAGGATTATGTGGATTAATTAAAGGTTGGATGTGAAAAGTGGGTTTATAATAAGCGTGTATGCACCTGGAGAAGAGAGGAATTTTAGAGGAGAGAGAGAGAGATTTTGTGAGATGTTAAGTGAATGTATAGGAACCTTTGAACCAAGTGAGAGGGGTAATTGTGGTAGGGGACATGAATGCTAAAAATAGGAGAAACTTTTAGAGAGGGTGTGACAGGTAATTTTGGGGTGCCAGGTATAAATGATAATGGGAGCCCTTTGAATGAACTTTGTTTAGAAAGGGGTTTAGTTATAGGTAATGCATATTTTAGAAAAAGAGGATAAATAAGTATACAAGATTGATGTAGGACAAAATGAAAAGTTTGTTTGTTAGATTATGTATTGGTAGATAAAAGACTATTGAGTAGACTTCAGGATGTACATGTTTATAGAGGGGGCCCCATATATATCAGATCACTTTTTAGTTGTAGCTACACTGAGAGTAAAAGGTAGATGGGATACAAGGAGAATAGAAGCTCCCGGGAAGAGGAGGTGAAGGTTTATAAACTAAAAGAGGGGGGGCAGTTAGGGTAAGATGTTAAACAGCTATTGGAGGATAGATGGGCTAATGAGAGCATAGACAATGGGGTCGAAGAGGTATGGGGTAGGTTTAAAATGTAGTGTTGGAGTGTTCAGCAGAAGTTTGTGGTTACAGGAAAGTGGGTTTCGGGAGGGAAGAGGAGCGATTGTGGAATGATGATGTAAAGAGAGTAGTAAGGGAGAAAAAGTTAGCATATGAGAAGTTTTTACAAAGTAGAAGTGATGCAAGGAGGGAAGAGTATATGGAGAAAAAGAGAGAGGTTAAGAGAGTGGTGAAGCAATGTAAAAAAAGAGCAAATGAGAGAGTGGGTGAGATGTTATCAACAAATTTTGTTGAAAAATAAGAAAAAGTTTTGGAGTGAGATTAACAAGTTAAGAAAGCCTAGAGAACAAATGGATTTGTCAGTTAAAAATAGGAGAGGAGAGTTATTAAATGGAGAGTTAGAGGTATTGGGAAGATGGAGGGAATATTTTGAGGAATTGTTAAATGTTGATGAAGATAGGAAGCTGTGATTTCGTGTATAGGGCAAGGAGGAATAACATCTTGTAGGAGTGAGGAAGAGCCAGTTGTGAGTGTGGGGGGAGTTCGTGAGGCAGTAGGTAAAATGAAAGGGGGTAAGGCAGCCGGGATTGATGGGATAAAGATAGAAATGTTAAAAGCAGGTGGGGATATAGTTTTGGAGTGGTTGGTGCAATTATTTAATAAATGTATGGAAGAGGGCTAAGGTACCTAGTGATTGGCAGAGAGCATGCATAGTTCCTTTGTATAAAGGCAAAGGGGATAAAAGAGAGTGCAAAAATTATAGGGGGATAATCTGTTGAGTGTTACCTGGTAAAGTGTATGGTAGAGTTATATTGAAAGAATTAAGAGTAAGACGGAGATAGGATAGCAGATGAACAAGGAGGCTTTAGGAAAGGTAGGGGGGGTGTGGACCAGGTGTTTACAGTGAAACATATAAGTGAACAGTATTTAGTAAGGCTAAAGAGGTCTTTGTGGCTTTTTAGGATTTGGAAAAGGCGTATGACAGGGTGGATAGGGGGCAATGTGGCAGATGTTGCAAGTGTATGGTGTAGGAGGTAAGTTACTGAAAGCAGTGAAGAGTTTTTACGAGGATAGTGAGGCTCAAGTTAGAGTATGTAGGAAAGAGGGAAATTTTTCCCAGTAAAAGTAGGCCTTAGACAAGGATGTGTGATGTCACGTGGTTGTTTAATATATTTATAGATGGGGTTGTAAGAGAAGTAAATGCGAGGGTCTTGGCAAGAGGCGTGGAGTTAAAAGATAAAGAATCACACACAAAGTGGGAGTTGTCACAGCTGCTCTTTGCTGATGACACTGTGCTTTTGGGAGATTCTGAAGGAAGAACTGCAGAGATTGGTGGATGAATTTGGTAGGGTGTGCAAAAGAAGAAAATTAAAGGTGAATACAGGAAAGAGTAAGGTTATGAGGATAACAAAAGATTAGGTGATGAAAGATTGAATTATCAGATTGGAGGGAGAGAGTATGGAGGAGGTGAACGTATTCAGATATTTGGGAGTGGACGTGTCAGCGGATGGGTCTATGAAAGATGAGGTGAATCATAGAATTGATGAGGGAAAAAGAGTGAGTGGTGCACTTAGGAGTCTGTGGAGACAAAGAACTTTGTCCTTGGAGGCAAAGAGGGGAAATGTATGAGAGTATAGTTTTACCAACGCTCTTATATGGGTGTGAAGCGTGGGTGATGAATGTTGCAGCGAGGAGAAGGCTGGAGGCAGTGGAGATGTCATGTCTGAGGGCAATGTGTGGTGTGAATATAATGCAGAGAATTCGTAGTTTGGAAGTTAGGAGGAGGTGCGGGATTACCAAAATGTTGTCCAGAGGGCGAGGGGAAAGGGTTGTTGAGGTGGTTCGGACATGTAGAGAGAATGGAGCGAAACAGGAAAGGGCTTCAAGAGTGTATCAGTCTGTGTGGAAGGAAGGGGGGTAGGGTCCTAGAAAGGTTTTGGGGGGGGGGTAAAGGAGGTTTTGTGTGCGAGGGGCTTGGCCTTCCAGCAGGCATGCGTGAGCGTGTTTGATAGGGGTGAATGGAGGGCAAAAAGGTTTTTAATACTTGACGTGCTGTTGGAGTGTGAAACAAAGTAACATTTATGAAGGGGTTCAGGGAAACCGGCAGGGCCCGGGCTTGAGTCCTGGAGATGGGAAGTACAGTGCCTCACTCTGAAGGAGGGGTGTTTTAAAGTTGCAGTTTAAAAACTGTAGGTAAAGCACCCTTCTGGCAAGACAGTGATGGAAATGAATGTTTGGGGAAAGTTTTTTTTTCGGGCCCCTGCCTTGGTGGAATCGGCCAGTGTGATAAAAAAAAATGTAAAGAAGGAAAATTAAAAGTGAAAACGGGAAAGATAAAGGGTTTTAAGGATAACAAAAAGATTAGGTGATGAAAGAAATTTGGGAAACAGATTGAGGGAGAGGTATGGAGGAGGTGAATGTATTCAGATATTTGGAGTGGACGGGTAACAGATGGGTCTAGAAAGATGAGGTAAATCATAGAATTGATGAGGGGGAAAAAGGTGGCGGTGGGCTTAGGATTTTGTGGAGACAAAGAACTTGTCCTTGGGGCAAAAGGGGAAAGTGTGAGAGTATTTTTACCAACGCCTTTTATGGGGTTTAAACATGGGTGATGAAAATTGCAGTGGGAGAAGGCTGGAGGCAGTGGAGAGTCTTTAGGGGGAATGTTGGTTTTGAATATAAAGCAAGAATTTGTGTTTGGGGAAATTAGGAGGGGGCGGGATTACCAAAACTGTTGTCCAGGGGCTGGGAGGGGGTTTTTGAGGGGTTCGGACATGAGAGAAATCGGCAAAAAAAATGACTTCAAAAGGGGTATAATCTGTATGGAAGGAAAGGGGGGTAGGGGTGGCCTAAGAAAGGTTGGAGGGAGGGGTAAAAGGGGGTTTTTTGTGAGAGGGGGTTTGGTTCCGCAGGGATTCCGAGCATGTTTGATAGGAGTAATTTGGGGAAAAAGGGTTTTTAAAACTTTACGTGCTGTTGGGGTGTGAGCAAAATAACATTTATGAAGGGATTCAGGGAAACCCGGGAGGCGGACTTGAGTCCTAGATGGGGAAATCAGTGGCTGCACTCTGAAAGGGGGGGTTAAAAGTTCAGTTTAAAACTGAGTGTAAATCACCATTCTGGCAAAGACAGTGTGGAGTGAAAGAGGTTTAAAGTTTTTTTTTTCGGGCCACCCTGCCTTTTGGGGGAATCACCAGTGTTAATAAAAAAAAAATTTTTTAAAAAAGCAATAAAGCCACAATGTCCTGAAAGCTATATATGTACCCTTTTTCTACGCACGAATTTTTTTTCATCAGTTTTTTGTTCGTGCTTTGTGCATTCACAGCACCCGATCCATTGCATAGGGGGTTACCTCTGTTCTTTGTATCTTCCCTTCTCGGGCATTATCTATCCCAATATTGCCTTTCTTGTTTCGTCATTACCGCCACCACTTCTGTTATTGGGATTTTTTTGCCCATTTCCCTGGGGGGGGTGGGTCTCACTGTGATTCCCGTGGCATTCAGTTAGAGGCTTTTCTTGCTACCCACCCCCTCCATGTTTTAAATGCAGGTACTCACACCCATTTTGATCCTCGGACTCATGCTCTCTCTTGCATCGATCTCTCGTCTGCTCTTCCTCCGCCGCATTAGACTTCACCTGGTCTGTTCTCCCGGATTTACATGACAGCGATCATTTCCCAATCATTCTTACTTCCCCTTCATATTCGCCACCTCTTCGTAACCCACGCTGGCAATTTGATCAGGCAAATTGGAACCTTTACTCACAACTAACTGTTTTTAGTGAGGTTCCTTCTTCGTCCTCCATTGATGAGCTTTTACACCTCTTCTCGTCCTCCGTTTTAACCGCAGCTTCTCATTCTATACCCCAAACTTCGGGCAGGCATTCTCAGAAATGCGTGCCTTGGTGGTCTCCTGCTTGTGCTCGTGCAGTACGTTTGAAACGCGCTGCGTGGGGCAGGTACCAGTACAATAGAACCACGGAGAGAGTTCTTGATTTTAAGCAGAAGCGTGCTATCGCTTGCCGTGTCATCTGTGACGCTAAACGCACTTGCTGGAGAGATTGTCTCCACCATCACCTCTGCTTCCTCTATGAGTGCAGTCTGGAAAAAAGTACGAAAACTGAGTGGTACATATTTTCCTGACCCGGCTCCTGTTCTGCGGGTTGCCGGTGTTGATATAGCAAACCCACTAGATGTTGCCAATGAAATTGGCAATCATCTGGTCCATATTTCTCAGGGGCTCCATCTATGCCCCTCGTTTCTTTCCTCAAAGTCTGCCAGAGAGTTAGCACCCTTGGACTTTTCTTCTCTCAGAGAAGAGAAGTAAAATGTGCCTTTTACACTCCAGGAACTGGAGGCAACGCTCTCAGCTTGCCGATCATCGGCAGCTGGGCCCATCGACATTCATATTCGTATGCTACAACATTTACATCAGTCAGCCCTTGCAGTCCTATTACGCCTTTTCAATAATATTTGCTCACAGGGAGTTCTTCCACAGCTTTGGAAATCTGCCATTGCTCTCCCTTTCCGCAAACCGGGTACTACGGGACATGAAGCCCCCCACTATCGTCCCATTGCTCTTACCAGTGCAGTTTGCAAAGTGATGGAACGCCTGGTAAATAGACGTTTAGTGCGGTATTTAGAGACACACAACAGTCTCTCCACTCGTCAATATGGCTTTCGTAAGGGCCGTTCTACCATAGACCCCTTACTATGCTTGGATACGTATGTTCGTAATGCCTTTGCAAATAACCACTCAGTTATTGCCATATTTTTCGACCTTGAGAAGGCATATGACACAACTTGGAGGCATAATATTTTGGCCCAAGCCCACTCCTTAGGCCTTCGAGGCAATCTACCATCCTTCCTTAAGAACTTTTTAACCGATAGACATTTCCGTGTTCGGGTTAATAATGTGCTCTCCCCGGACTTTATCCAAGCTGAAAGTGTCCCCCAGGGATATGTTCTGAGCACAACACTTTTTCTCCTTGCTATAAATGATTTGGCCTCTAGTTTTCCATCCAACATTTGGTCATCACTCTATGTTGATGACTTTGCTATTGCATGTGCAGGCGCTGTCACCTCATTACAGTTTCTCTCCAACATGCGGTCGACCGTGTTTCCAATTGGCCACCACACATGGGTTTTAGATTTTCCAGTACCAAAACTCACCAAATTACTTTCACTAGACGCTCTGTCATCTCCGATCATCCTTTATACCTCTATGGCTCCCGTATCCCTGAACGTGATATAGTCAGGTTTCTAGGCCTCCTCTTTGACCGTAGGTTATCCTGGAAACCTCACATTATCTCTCTGAAGACAACTTGTCACAGCCGGCTGAACCTTCTTAAAACCCTTGCTCATCTTGCATGGGGAGCTGATCGTCGAACTCTCCTTCGCCTACATTCCGCCCTCATTTTATCGAAACTTGATTATGGTGACCAGATCTATTCAACGGCCTCTCCTGCTACTCTCTCTAGCCCCATTCATCACCAAGGATTACGTTTATGCCTTGGTGCTTTTCGCTCTTTCCCTGTTGAGAGCCTCTATGCATAAGCGAACGTTCCATCCTTATCCGATCGCCGTGATGCCCAGTGCCTTTGCTACTATGTACGCTCTCATGATCTCCGCAGCTTTTCCATTTATAGAATGGTCACCGATATTAGTAGACATTCTTTATTTGTTCGCCGCCCCTGTTTGCTCCGTCCCTTCTCCTTTCGCCCACATTCGCTCTTGTCTTCTCTTCAATTACCACCTCTCTATGTTCATGTAGCATCTCACTTTTCCCTACCTCCCTGGGAAATTCCAGCTGTTCAAGTCTGTTCTTTCTCACTCCCTTGCTCGAAAGCCCAACTGTCTACGGTAGCTTCCCGCTCTCTTTTTCTTGACCACTTCCACTCTCATTCTCATGTTATTGCAGTGTACACAAATGGCTCTAAGTCTTCTGACGGCATAGGATTCGCAGCAGTGTTTCCGGACAGCGTCGTACGAGGGCATTTACTATCTTTGGCTAGTATCTTTACTGCTGAATTGTATGCCATTCTTGCAGCACTTATCCGTATTGCATCTATGCCTATGTCATCATTTGTGGTTGTCTCAGACTCCCTTAGTGCTTTACAGGCTATACAGAAATTTGATACACCTCACCCCTTAGTCCTCCGTATCCAACTTTGGCTATGTCACGTCTCTTCCAAGAATAAAGATATTGTTTTTTGTTGGGCCCCTGGTCATGTTGACGTACAGGGCAATGAACAGGCAGACACTGCTGCACGGTCAGCAGTACATGACCTACCAGTTTCATATAGAGGTGTTCCATTTACAGATTATTTTGGTGCAATAGCTACCCACCTTCACACCCATTGGCAACAATGTTGGTCTACTCTGCTCGGTAACAAACTTCAATCTATTAAACAGAGTGTAGGTTACTGGCCGTCTTCTTGTCACCAGTGTCGAGGTTGGGAGACTACTCTCTCCCGTCTTCACACTGGCCATACTCTTCTTACTCATGGTTATCTCATGGAGAGGTGCCCTGCTCCTCTCTGTGAGAATTGTCAGGTTCCATTATCGGTTAGCCACATTCTATTAGACTGCCCACTTTATCAACGAACACGCAGAATATACCTCCAACGTCGTCTTCGCTCCGCTGCTCTCTCTTTACCTTCCCTTCTCGCTGATGGACCCACCTTTCATCCGGACTCTCTCATTGACTTTTTGACAACAACTGACTTACTTCACAAACTGATGATACCTTCAGCCCTTTCTACCTCAATCTCTTGCTGCCCTCTACCCCCGCACTATCCCCTGCCCCGCTGTTTTCTGTAACCTACTGATCATCCCTCCCCTCTTCTACCACCCAATGCCCTCGCTTCCTTCCCTACCCTGCAGCGCTGTATAGCCCTTATGGCTTAGCACTTCTTTTTTATTATAATAATAATTCTCAAACATAGGATCTAATCTCACCAGTAAAATCCCACGTACCAATGCCCGTGCCTGGGACTACCTAGATGGGAATTTCCCAAATTCCTTTTATCTTGTGCCAACTGAGCCCACGGAAGTCACCGCGATCATAAAGTCACTTAAAAATAACTCGGGGAATCTGTCTCACGTCCCAACAATTATTGTTTCAAGGCGAGGGCCCATGACTTTCGCATGCTATTACATACTTTTTAACAAGGTACTAGAAAACTTGCACTTCCGACACTACTTACGACAGCAAGGGTTACACCAATACATAAATGTGGGACCCTACAGAGTAAACAACAATAGGCCAATATCAAACTTGCCATTGCTATCTAAAATCTTCGAGGGAAACTCGTTGCACAGGAGACTATATTCATTTATAAACGTACAAAACATACTCAACCCCTGGCCAATTTGATTCAGGAAAAATAAAAGCACTAATGATTGATGCAATTATAAAAAATGCTAGACCTGCTTTTACGCAGCATTGGAAAAATAAGGAATATCCGCTGGGGGAATTTTTATTGCAACTAAGAAAAGCGTTTGTTGGAACAGGTAGACCACGGATCTGCTCCACAACTTGACCACTATGGTATAAGAGGCCTTGCGCTTGCATATTTTTAAATCCTACTTTATATAGGTATCAGTAATGTCACCATTAAAGACACAGCCTCATCAATACGGCCACTTGATACAGGAGTTCCGCAAGGGAAAGTGTCCTTGGACCCCCTGCGCTCTTTCTCATTTACATCAATGATCTTCCAAAACATATCCCAACACCTGAAAACCCATTCTCTTTGCTGACGACACGACTTATGGCATCTCCACCCTATTTCTTTGCCACCCTCAAACACACTGTTAACGAGGATGCTGCTCAAATATCGACTTGGATGACTGCCAATAAAACTTACACTTAACACTGTCAAAACTATATATTATGTTTGGTAGCAGAGCAGGTTTGTTGCGCAAATTAACTTTAAGATCGAAAACACTCTAATTGCCGACATCATGAGGGTCTTCAATTTCCTTGGCCGATACCTCGACCAACAACCTTAATTTCAGCTCCAATATCCAACACATAACAAAAAAGTACCAAAACAGTGGGGATCCCTCTCCAAGATCGATACTACGTGCCGCCAAACTGCCCTTCTCACCACTTATTACCATTCACTTTATTATATCCTATAACCTCACCTATGCTATCTGTGCTTGGGGTTCAACTGCAGCAACACACCTAAAGCCAATAATAACCCAACAAAGGAGCCACAGTAAGAATAATCACTAAATCCCATCCCTGGTAACATCCCCCCCCTCCCCATCGTCATAGATCTAACTTAACTCCTGTTCAGAAAATCCTTACTTTAATACTGTGCAAATCTTATCTAACAGGGACCTTAAATTCCAATATTAACTTGACCTAAACGCTTTCTTGATAGTTGTGACAGGATCCACAGGCATAACACCAGGACACCACAAACATCTCTATGACATTTCCCGTGTTCGACTAAACTTTACAAAAATTCAATGTACTTCAAAGGGCTTAAAATCTGGAACCACCCTACCTGAAAACTCTAGAATGCAGACACATTAATTCACTTTCAAAACTACAGTTTAGAAAAATATATCTTATCTCCTGATCCACCCGACAAAACTAACTACATGATAACACCTGGTGGTTCACGTTACACTCACACACCCACTGAACTATAACCCAGAAATACTAAATTTTATCTTAAAATAATAAATCCTAACTAGTCTAAGTTTGCCTATGATACTCCAATATTAGACACTTTGTATTGTGCCAAAACAAAAGCATTTCACATTGTAACCTCACAAATTAGAAGTAGTCACTTTAGCCTTAATACCATAATCTGTAAGGGATTGAATTGTTAAGAATTAATCCTATGTCTGCTCGACGTGCCTAGCCATGCTAGGTGTCCTAGTGGCCCTCTCTGTAAATTAGTGTTTTTATATCATGTAAACCACACAATACCCAATACCTGTAAACCCCACATTGTAACCTATAGTGAATAAACTTGAATTGAATTGAATTGAATTGAATTATGACACAGTTCCAGTCTCCCCCAATGAACAGTGATAAGGTAAACCCTGAAATGATACATTCAAAAATTCTCGTACGAAATTCTCTTTAACTCTAAAACAGTACCCTTGCTGGCATAGAAACCCCTATTTAAATAAATTACTCTCATCTCTCTCCACTCACCGTCCTCCCTCACACACCCTCCCCTCCCTCCTCCCACCGCAAAAAATAACGTAAGGGATGTTCTCCTTACAGCCACTGCCACACCACCTTTCAGTCTCATAGACCCACTTACATACAACTGATATCCTTTCAACCAACATTCGCTGCCTGACCACGGTGGAGTGCGGTTGTCTCGGCACCCCTCTGCTGTCTTCAGGCGAGCTACTTAGTTCAGCACAACCATTGAGTTAGTGTGGTAGTGCGCTGCTCACTGGGGTTATCTCAACATGGCGGAACATACAGTACGGAGAGTGAATACTATCTGCATAGAGCTGGTTCGTGGTACGTTAAGTGGAGATACGATGAACGTCCTTCTCCCTAACATCATCAGGGATACATATGGTATTCCCAACTAGGAATTGTTATGGCGTCGCCTTAATGGTTTAACAGGAATCTTTGTGGAAATTTCTACGAGTTGGATTACTACACAAGAATTGTCGAGCATTACCAGGAACAACACATGAGTGTGAATTCAACGATGGTGTTGTGTTACATGACGTCTCTAAGTACTGCACATGGGTGAAGGTACGGAATGTACCCTTGAGGTTACGGCTTATGGCCTGCAGGAGTTTTTTTTCGATGTTATGGGACAGTGCATCTGCAACAATGGGGGTGTGGAGGGATGGTCCATTATGAAGGAATGCCGGAAGGTTCTTACACCTTAAAATGACCTTAACAAGGTCCTTACCATCCTATGTTACGATGATCGGTTGTTAGAACACAGGTTTATGTGTACTATGCTGGGGCAACGGGAATCATGTGTTTCTATGTAGCTTCTTATGAGCACAGGGGCAGGCCCAGTGTTCCTAGGAGGCGGGCTTCTCGAATTCTCGACACTCCAATTGTGATTCAACAGTCCGTGTAATTTGGTGCCTGGCTCTGATGCCTCGGGGGCCGGAGGAAATGACCTCTGGAGCGAAGAGGTCGACCGGAAGGTGGCGGCCCGGCGGTGGACATGTGTCACTCCCAGGGGCGTTGGGGGAGTGAGGGTGACATCTGAGGAGACTTTGTCCAGGAAGCTTCAAACCCAGGATGTGTTTCTGGCAGATGTGATCAAGGATTTTTTGGATGGGAGGAACCCTGTGCCAAAAAAGTGTCCTTCAGTTCATGTGATAGCTGTAACTTGGAGAGGGGACAACAAAATTGTGAGGAGAATTGAGTAAGATTGGCGGGGAGAGCATGTGGTGGCCGTGGAGGGTACACCAGGAGGATTTGCTGAGGGTGATAGTGTTGTAAGTGTGAGTTCTAGAAAAAGAACTGCGGCATCAGAGATAGATGAGGTCATTACCCCAGGGCAGAGATGCCGGGAATGAAGTCATGGGCAGCGGTGTGTGGAGCCCCGGGGGGGGGAGGACCACATAGTGGTAGAGGTGTGCCTCGAGTTGCAAATTGGGAAAGGGAGAGGGGGAAGTGATGCACAGGAAAACTCTCGAGTGGCAAAAGGAAACGCGTAATATGAAAAAATGTGCAGTGAGGTAAATCCACAGAGGCATTGGGAAAGCCCGCCCCTTCTGTAATTTTCAGATGTTTCACGCTTAATGTTAATGGACTTAATACTGAGGTCAAGAAAGTTTGGTTGGAGTGGTTTTTTTTAAGGCGGTTTGATGTTGATATATGCGTTTTGCAAGGGCATAATCACAGGGCTTGGTAGTGTTTTGAGGGTGAAAGGATATCGGAATGTTATTGTAACAGGTGGTTTTTGCCAATTTGAAAGGTGGGGATAGCAGTTGCGGTTTAAGGGAGAACCAGCCCCTTGCAGTGTCATCGGTTGGGAGAGGGGGGGGTGGGAGGATCGTTGGGGGTGGATGGCGCTGGGGTGAGAGTCGAGTTAGTTTTCGTGGGAGTTTACATGCCAGCAATAGTCATATCAGGGTAAAAGTAGATTTTGTCAGAGAGTATTGCTGTATCACTGAGAGGTTTTCTGCTATATAAAGTAATTTTTTCCCCCTTGGAGGTGTTGGAATAGTGTGATTTAGGAGTGGTGATATCGAACGAGAGGGGCGGGTTGTGTGCTTGAGTGTGCTGAGGGAGTATTGCACGAGTATTGGGTGTTGATGTGGTGGGAGGGGGGGGGTTACCCTTGTGGAGCATACGTTCGTCCGTAGGGAGATTTGAAGCGCGATTAGACAGGAATTTATATTAAGCAGGGTATAGATGTTGTGAGGGTGAACACCTTTCGATGTGGGTTTTCTGATTCACCAGGAGCGGTAATAGCAGATTTGATGTGGGATGGAGAGTGCGTGCGCTATTTATTCTGGGTTGGTTACTGGAAATTAAATGTAAGGCTTTTAAGGAGGAGGGGGAGGGGCCTTTTTTTCAGTGATTGGTGGTTGCTTTTTTGGGAGGTTGCGAACAGGGAGAGTAGGGATCTGTTTAGATTGGTGGGAAAATCGCAGCAAAACCTGGAATAGCGTTTTTTTAAGGCTAGGGGAGACGAGAGGAGGCGAGGTGGCGTTTTGGGTTGCAAAATTATCTGGAGGGGAACAGTTGGCAAGATTGTTATGTTGGGGAGGTGGTAGGAGGGGGATGGGGGAATTTATGGAACAGACTGCGGAGTAGAATAGCTGAATTACACAATGATAGGTTTGATTATGCAATTAGGGTTAGGGCGGGGTTAGGTTAGAGGATGTTTTTGTGGAGGTGATAAACGTATGGGTATGTTTTACGTAAATTTTCGGGGACACGACAGAGTGTAAACCCACCTTTCTAAATTGGAGACAAGCCTGGGGTGGGAGGGTATCTGTGGGTTCGGTCCTATCCAAATACGGAAAGTATTGTGTCTTCTATGCTGATATGTTGGTTTAGAGGAGAAAGGGAGTTGGAGGGAGGGTGGTTCCTGGGAGAGGGTATTTTGAAGGGGAGGTTCCATAGCATTTAAGTGTGGCAGGATAGAGTGGGGTTGAGGTTGGTATATGTGAGGTGAGGTGGAAGAGAGGCAGTTTTCGGATGAGTACGGGGAAAACACCAGGGATAGACGGTATACCAAATGATTTTTATAGAGCACATTGGGGGGTGTATTAGCAGTGTTTTGTTAGGCTATTGGCCATATGTTAATAGTGGGAAGTTTGGGCATATCGCCAAAAGTACGGGTGTCATAGTTTGGTGCCAAAGAAGTGGGGGGGTGGTAGAGAGTTGAGTGCTTACGTAGCAACTCTTGATGTGCGCTGATTACAAGGTTTTGCGAAAATTTTGGGTATAGACTGAAGAGGTCATGGGGGGTCGGTGGATTACATGGGGGACAGTTTGGTATCCACGGGGAGGATGTATGCGGGTAGGTCCTGGTGTATTCGGGATTTCCTTGAGGGAGTAATAGGGAGGTATTCTAGGTCTGGATTGGGGAGAAAGCTTATGATTATGTGGATAGGGAATTTTTGATTGAGAGTATGGTGAGAAATGGGTTTTGGAGGGAGGGTGGTTGGATGGGTGAGGACTTTGTATGTGAATGCATCAATGAGAGATACAGGTAAAAATGGGAGGTTGGGTAGTTCAGTAAGCATGGGAAGGGTTTAAGGCGGGGGTGTCCACTCTCCCAAATACTTTTTGATGTATGCAGAATCCTTTCATTTCGGTTTGATGGGGGAGGGGAAGGTTGGGGGGAGTGGAGGAAATTGTGGGAAATTTTTGGGTTATGTAATGATACAATTTTTTTACTTAATGAGATTGAAGTTTTAAGAAAAAGGGGGAAAGGGGTAATTTGAGATTTTTGGGAAGCTACTGGGATAAGTTAATAAGCAAAATCAGGTTTTGTTGGGGTGGGCTTTTGGGGAGGCCCTTTGGGGAGGTTTGGTTGGATAATGTAGATAGGCTAAAGATTTGGGGGATTTTGTTTTTGGCGATGCACAGGAGAGCAGAGGTTTATTCAGAAAGGGTAAGGACAGAGCTTTGAGTGGCTGGGGGGTCTAAGGGGCCGGGGATTAACCTTGCACCCAAAGGGTTTTTGGGGTGGTAAATACCTGTTTATAGTAAGGTGTGGGGAGGGGCGGAAATTTACCCATTAAAAATCGGGAATTATGGAAATCAAAGAAGGGTTTTAAAGGGTTTTTGTGGGGCATGGGGGGGGCGGGGTTTGGGCAAAGAGTAAAATGCTGCGGTAAGGCAGGGGGGACGGGATTGTTTGGGCATTGGGTCTGGGGTGAAGGCGTAATATGGAAGAAAGGGGTATATTCGGGCAGGGGGGGAAAGGGGTTTTCGGGTGGGGGGGTGATGGGGAATATCCGCAAATGGTGGGGTGGCAGGGGACTTAGTGGATGTGAAGACATTTGGGGTTTTGTTAAAGGTAGCAATGTTAAAAACTCAAGGAAAAACGGTTGGGGGTTTTTGGGTCGTCTCGGGAAATTAATGCAAGGGAGGGCATGTACCCCACATATGATTGGAATAAATTGGGTGGAATTTATAAATTAAAAAATACGGCAAGATAAAGGGAATTTAGTAATGGGATTTCTATGGGAGTTAGCATCAAAAGAGGTGCTAAGACGAAGGGTTTTGGAAAGAGGCGTCATGCGCTTTTTGTGGGGAATTTGAAACGGTTTTCATGTAGTATATTTTTTTTTCTGCATTGGAGTGGTAAGATTGGGTTGAAGGGGGTTTTCTTTTTATTGGGGGGGGGGGAAAGATATCACCCCTTAGGGCTTAATTAGATAGGAAGGGGTACCCAAGAGGGGGGAAGGGCTATCAATAGAAAAGTTGTTCTTGTTGTTTTTTGGGGGGAAGGGGGGGGAGGGGAACATTGGATAAAAACTTTGGCGGCGAGTTTTTATGGGACAGCAGTGGGAAAAAAACAATTAAGGGGGGGAAGGGGGGGTAATTAGTTTTTCCGGAGGGATATCGGGGGACTTACTGTGAACTTTTTACTCCCTTTTTGAGTATGGGGGAGAGGAAAGGGGTTGGTCTCTTCAGTGGGGCCCTTTTGGTGTGATTGGAACCGGGTGAGGTATGGTTTGATTGGTTTGCACGGTTTTGATGGGGTTTAAAGTTTATTGTAGGGTATGTAACCTTATAATTTTGGAAAAATCACAGAGTCAAAAGTTGTATGTATTTTCGGTTTTTTTTTCCCTTATTGTTATAAGAACCCATTTCATATGGGAGGTTTATATTTATATTATAATGTGAGGTTATGTCTTATTATTTTTAATCTAAGATAGATTTTGCCCGTCATACACCTTTTTTTTATTATTTTATGAATAAGTAAATTATGACTAGTACGAAAATATAAAATATTTGATGGGGGTTTTAAAAATCCCCCATTTTGTATGGAAGGGCCCCATTATATTTGATGTTAATCAGTAACTTTAACTTTGGTAGGTAGGGTTTTTGGGGGGAACCAATGCTTTTGGATAGTTTTATCATAGATTTTATATTTAGTTTATTTGCAGACAATCATTTGCGTTTTATTTCTTGAGATTTGTTTGTTCTTAGAAAAAGGGCCAAATACGTAGTGTTATGCATGCGTAATTTACATTATATTGCGGGACTTTTCCCTACATGTCTTTAATCCCCTGACTGTTTTTGTTTGGAAGTCTGCGGGTTGGGTTTTTTAGTAAAAATTTTGTTTTCAATGACCATTCATTAGAAATTAATTATTTTTATTTAGAAGGGGGTTACATCCGGGGGCGGGGGGGAGAAGTGTCAGTGTGTCGGCACGGCAATAATGAGTTTTGAAAAGGGAGGGTTTGAAGTTAGTGGTTTTAATAAAATATAAATAACAAAGGGGAAAAATAATGCGATGTAGGTTTGGGTTTTCCTTGGTTATAAAATAATATAAAAATTTTGTTATGTTTTTGTGTTAACTTACTTAACAAGTTACTTGGATGTAATTATAGGGGATGAGGACAGTTTGACAACACAACGTTAATCGCCGGGTTTTCATTTAGACAGTGAGATTTATAATTTTGGAAGAACTGATACTGTGTTTTTTTATCTATTTAAGTATTGTGTTTTTTTAAAAAAATAAAAAAAAAAAAAGATATCCTTTCAGAAACAATTAAACCAGCCTTTAAAATTTATGCTCTTTTTTAAAACAAAATCTATGCATACCTCCTTAAGAACCCTTCCATCCCCACTCTTTCATTCAGCCTCAAACCATTTACATTAATTGTCCAACCCTTTAAATTACTGTAATAGTGGCGCTTTTTTTCCCTCCCCCTTTGTAGGTGTCCCACAATACCACTGTTGGATAGTTCCTCGTTTGGCAACCCCGCCTGACCAAACCCCCAACCCCCCCAAAGTCCTTGAACTGCTCATCTCCTCCTTCCCCTTTCCCCCACTCTCCGTGGGTCATCTCTTTTTTTCCAGACTTTTCCCCGACCCCTGCCCTGGAGTTAGGACGTCGTCCCTCTCCGATGTTCCAGCCGTTCGTTGCGAGAACCTCCTTCACCACAACTTCCTCATCTTCCATTCCTCCCCGTGCACCTCTGCCACAACTGTGTGCCCGTTCCCTTAGGCCAAGGTCTCCCCAGGGACTAAAGCATCGGTGATGTTCCGACTGAGCCACTCCCCACTTCCCCCAAATGCCCCCCACCTCCTTTGGGGAAGGGAATTTAAAACCTCCAGCAAACCTCCTGTTTCTACACACCCGTCACTTTTCCCCTTTTTGACGCGACAGGGTTTTGTACCAACGGGGAACTGACACATGCTCCATTTTCCTCCTCTGCCTTGTCGACCTCCGCCTCCAACTTTTTTTTTTATTTTTTATTTAAAAAGCAATACAAAATTATACATGAGACAAGAAACAAAAAACGTAACCTTTATATAAACAAAAAAAAAGCTCCAATTCCCCTCCTTAGCATAAACTTATACATAAGAAAACAACGTTCAACTAAAAAATTTTGATACCCCCCAAAAAAAAAACCAACCATCACACATAACTACTTTTAACAAAACAAAGACGCCCACATTTTAAAATATGGGTGGGTTTATTCATCCAAAATTGCAGCCAAAAAAAAAATTGCAATATAACCCAAAAAATGTCACAGGGATAAATTAGAACATGTCAACTCGGGGGGTTCTTATTGAAAACTTTTCGCCACACATGGCTTAAATCAGTCCATAAAAAGGAAATCTTAAGAACGGAGAGAATGGGGTAATCATCCCAACCTTGGGTATTCTTTTAAAGATGATGGACAAACCCACATGGGACTAAAGGGTTTTGAGGGACTGTTACCTATTCTCCCCTTTTTCTTCAAGATTCTCCTTTTAGGGACTGTAAGCCACTGTTGGCGAAACGTTTCCTCAATAAGATCCCCAAAGGGTTACAATGTTTCAAATTTAAAACATTCGGTTCTTAAACCCATTCATCTACAAATGTCACGGTTTTACTTTTAAACATAAAACTGTATTACAAAGATATTCTCAATTACCCAAAAATTCTTTACACACTTATTATTTTTTTTAATTAAACTTCATATACAAATACATATGCATAACCCCTCAAAAAATTACGAAACAAATAAAGGTTGAAAAAAAAAATCCCACACCTCACCACAGAAAAAAAAAACACAGTAAATATAACAAAGATTCGTTCCACTCACTTCCCTCACACATTCTCCCACCCCCCTTCCATACACTACATTATCCCACCTCACTTCCCTACAACATTCATCCCCCTCACTTCCATACCTACATTCATCCACCTCACTTCCATCACACTTCACCCCTCATTCCATACAAACCCTTCATCCCCCCTCACTTCCAACACTCATTCATTCCCCCTCATTTCCCTACACTACATTCATCCCACCCACTTCCATACACTACATTCATCCCCCCCTCACTTCCATACACTACATTCACCCACCCACTTTCCCTACACTACATTTATCCCACCCCACTTATACACTACATTCATCCCACCCACTTTCCCTACACACAATTTTATCCCACCTCACTTCCCAAAATAATTTATCCCACCTCACTTCCAAACTACATTCATCCCACCTCACTTCCATACACTACACTCCCACAAGCAACAAAAAACTACACATCCCACAAGCGAACAAACACTACATCTCCTACAAGCGAACAAAAAACATCATCCCAAAACGAACAAACACTAATCATCCACAAGCGAACAAACACTACATCACCCACAACGAACAAACACTACATCACCTAAAACAAACAAACACTACATCATCCCACAAGCGAAAAAACCTACA
Source organism: Cherax quadricarinatus (assembly GCF_026875155.1). Classification (NCBI taxonomy): domain Eukaryota; kingdom Metazoa; phylum Arthropoda; class Malacostraca; order Decapoda; family Parastacidae; genus Cherax; species Cherax quadricarinatus. The sequence continues at coordinate 37,294,158 of NC_069449.1, read as the reverse complement.
CTCCCACAAGCGAACAAACACTACATCATCCTACAAGCGAACAAACACTAATCACCTACAAGCGAACAACACTACACATCCTACAAGCGAATTTTACACAATCACGTATATTAGTAATATTTTTCAAATAATTTCCATTTTAAGTAAAAACTTCTTCTACCATATAATAAAATTACTAGCAAACTATTAAACTTTAACTTAAACAAGTACTAATTCTTATTTACAGCAGTAGCATTACTTCCCCTCCCCATCCTAACCCACTTAACACATTGTACATGAACACGTCCTTATATACCCATCCAAATCAATAATATTCATTAACTTCACCAAATACTAAATAAAACCCAACGAGTACATAAAAATTCTCTTAATATGCTAATACATTTGGTTAATAAAAATCACACACATTACTTTATCTCATTTTTAAAACAGTAATTTGGTACACAGACTTTTTTACCCCCCCGCATGCCCTTTTGCTTTGATACAACCACCGCCCCCTAAATACTTTACAACCTTTTCCAAATTTAACTTATCCTTCATCATCATAAACCATCCAGAGATGACCGTATACTTTTCACATTCACCAAATATTGCTCATTTCCATGTCCATAAAAATCTAAACAACTTTTCCCCCTTACAAACCCCCAAAACTTACTTAAAACACTCCACAACTCGCTGCCTTTTTCACACCTATAAAGGAACCCTCATACTTTCCCCAAAATTCTGGACACCCGGTGCAACCCCTGAAATTCCTAAACAAACCCCACCCCTTTTTTTTTCCTACTCCCCCCAACAAACCCCTGACATTCAACCATATCCTTTAGGAAAAGCCCTTTCCCATCACTTCCGTATATCCCCCCATTACGACTAAGTGTTTTGTCATGTTGCAGCCAATACCTTCTTTTTGCCCCCACCCAACCCCATTACCCTTCGGGCCCCTGATACGAAAACAAAAATCCGCTATGATGTCACAAAGCACGCTGCACAGACTCTTTCCCCACCTCCCACATCTAACCAATGCCCTTTAATACGATATCCTCCCCCACCCCCCCTCCTCAAAATCCCCCCCATCCACCCCCTAACACTCCAAATTTTTGCAAAAATATACACATGAAAAAGCTTCTCCCTATCCCCACACACCCTACATACGTCCCCACCCATCAAACCCCCTCCTAAGCCCCACCGACGGGAGTATTCCATGAAGGAAACGAAACATTACCTCTCCCCTCTTGGTCTGATGCGCACCAACCCCAACCTTACCCAAAAGTCTCCCCATGCAAAATTGGGGATATGCCCCCAACATTCCAAACACCCCACCCCACACACGCTCCGAAAACCCCCGTATCCGACATCTCTAACATCAATAAATCGCAGCCATCCTCACATCTTTTCACTCTGATCCCACCCACCACCTTCGTCCTCCCCAAAATATTTCTTGCCCCCTTCCCCCCCACGAAACCCTTTCCCCTCGGAAAACCCCCTCTTTAAATATATACACTTAACCCCTTTAAACTTATATCTATTTAAACCCAATCCCCTTTGTCGACCCGGAGCAAACAACACCCCACCCAACCAGTCCACCCAAACCCATATATAATGAAAAACCTTTTTTTTGCATTCTTGTTAGTCCGGTCCCCGCCAACGGGGTATACTGCGCCACATGCCAACCATACTATATAACATTACTTCACCACTATTAACACGT
>NC_069449.1:37272521-37291953 GCF_026875155.1 Cherax quadricarinatus | reverse complement strand
TGTGCGAGCACTTTAGACACTTCATGAACGGGCTTTGGGAAGGTTTATAACTTTGTTAGGAGTGGTGTTAGTGCGTAGAGAATTAATGATCCGAAGAGCTCTTCTCTTGCAGTCTTTGATGAAAAGGGAAGAAAATGTAGATCAGTAAAGGGTTTGGTGTATGCAAGTACATTCCTCGTCAAGAACTCGGGAAACTACAAATTCGGTATTATGCTCTTAGGAAAGATCCGATGATGATGCCTCTATTCGTCTTAGATTCTTGACTGGAATAAAAGTGGGTGAGAACATTTTTGTTTGTAGGTTTACGGTAGATAGTTATCTACTTTGTGAATGAGGACATCTAGGAAAGGTTGTTTATCAGGGATTTGGCCCCTTTTCTTTCCACCATCGACTGTTAGTGCAGAGGTACAGAAGTTTGCGATTGAACTTAATCTTTAATGTGTGTTACCTGATCATGTACGTGTATATTACATGTCCATGTGTGTGTGTGTGTGTGTGTGTGTGTGTACTCACCTAGTTCTACTCACCTAGTTGAGGTTGCAGAGGTCGAGTCCTAAGCTCCTGGCCCCACCTCTTCACTGGTCGCTACTAGGTCACTCCCCCTGAACCTTGAGCTTTATCGTTCCTCTGCTTAAAGCTATGTAGGGGCCCTGCCTCCACTACGTCGCTTCCCAAACTATTCCACTTCCTGACTACTCTGTGGCTGAAGAAATACTTCCTAACATCCCTGTGATTCATCTGTGTCTTCAACTTCCAACTGTGTCCCCTTGTTGCTGTGTCCCATCTCTGGAACATCCTGTCTTTGTCCACTTTGTCTATACCTCTCAGTATTTTGTATGTCGTTATCAAGCCCCCCCTATCTCTCCTCACCTATTTTGTACTCACCTATTTGTGGTTGCGGGGGTCGAGTCCTAGCTCCTGGCCCCGCCTCTTCACCGGTTGCTACTAGGCCCTCTCTCTCCCCGCTCCATGAGCTTTATCAAACCTCGTCTTAAAACTGTGTATGGTTCCTGCCTCCACTACGTCATTTTCTAGCTATTCCACTGCCTTACAACTCTATGACTGAAGAAATACTTCCTACTATCTCTCTGACTCATTTGTGTCTTCAACTTCCAATTGTGGCCTCTTGTTTCTGTGTCCCCTCCCTGGAACATCCTGTCTTTGTCCACCTTGTCTATTCCACGCAGTATTTTATTGTCATTATCATGTCTCCCCTCACCCTCCTGTCCTCAGTGTCGTCAGGCGATTTCCCTTAATCTTTCTTCATAGGACATTCCCCTTAGCTCTGGAACTAACCTTGTCGCAAACCTTTGTACTTTCTCTAGTTTCTTGACGTGCTTTATCAAGTGCGGTTCCAAACAGGTGCTGCATACTCCAGTATGGGCCTGACATACACGGTGTACAGTGTCTTGAATGATTCCTTACTAAGTATCGGAATGCTGTTCTCAGGTTTGCCAGGCGCCCGTATGCTGCAGCAGTTATCTGATTGATGTGTGCTTCCGGAGACATGCTCGGTGTTATAACTCACCCCAAGATCTTTCTCCTTGAGTGAGGTTTGCAGTCTTTGGCCACCTAGCCTATACTCTGTGGTCTTCTGTGCCCTTCCCCTATCTTCATGACTTTGCATTTGGCAGGATTAAATTCGAGAAGCCATTTGCTGGACCAGGTGTCCAGTCTGTCCAGGTCTCTTTGAAGTCCTGCCTGGTCCTCATCAGATTTAATTCTCCTCATTAACTTCACATCATCTGCAAACAGGGACACTTCTGAGTCTAACCCTTCCGTCATGTCGTTCACATATACCAAAAATAGCACTGGTCCTAGGACCGACCCCTGTGGGACCCCGCTCGTCACAGGTGCCCACTGTGATACATCATTACGTACCATGACTCGTTGTTGCCTCCCTGTCAGGTATTCTCTGATCCATTGCAGTGCCCTTCCCTTTATATTGCCCTGAGGCCTAGCTTCTGCATTTAATCTTTTGGGGAAACCTGTGTAAAAGGCCTTTTTTGCAGTCCAAGAAGATGCAATCAACCCTGTTTTTTTTTATCATAAAACTCCAGAAAGGTTTGTGACACGGGGATTTGCCTTCCGTGAATCCGTGGGGTTTGGCTTTAAAAACCCCTTTCCTTTTCCGGGTTTGTTTCCAAACCACTCCCCCCTGATAATTTCTCCTAATTTTGCTTTATTTTCAGTCAAAAAAACAGGTCAATAGTTAGTGCCTTTTTTTCGTCTCCTTTTTTTGAAAATGGGAACTACATTTGCCTTCTTCCATTTACCTCGGGTAGTTCCCAGTTTCCAGGGATGTTTGAAGTTTGTGGAAAGTGGAAACGCAAAACAAAATCTCTCCCTCTCAAAGGGAACCCACGGAGAATTTTTTCCGGCCCCCTTTGCCTTTGAGGTATCAAATGTCCCTTAGCTTTTTCCCTTTCCCTCCCCTCATCTGTATGTATGTCCCCAAACACTTTTGGTTTGTATTCCTTCTGGTGCCCCCATCTGGTCTGTCCCCCCAGAGTCCTTCCTGTCTTACTTTTAAATATTTCCCTTAAATTCGTGTTGAGCTCTTCCATCCCCTTTAAATCTTTTCTTGTGATTTCTCCCCCCTTTTTTTCCCCTAACCCTTTTTCCCCCCGGGTTTCCTTGACTTTTTGTTTTCCTCCTAATGGGCAATACGGGCCAGTTTGGGGGTAAGTTTTGGATTTTCGATGCTATTCTTTTTTATACTGTCGCTGGGCCCCCCCTCCTTATTTTGGCGAAATATTTCTTTTCCCTGGCTCTTCTAAAAATTCTCCTTTTTTTCCGGGGGCCCTACCCCCTGAAACCTTTTCCATCTCTTTGCCTTAGTTTTTGCCCCCCTACACCTTGGGGGAAACCAAGGATCGTTTTGGTTTTTTCCTATTTTTTTGTTTCCCTTGGGAACAAAACTTTCCTCTCCCTTTCCTTGCACTTTGTTGCCACAAATTTCATCATTCGTTTACATGATTTTCCCCCCATTTCTCTGCCCCCTGAACCCCCTGCGGGAAGTTTTTCAAAACCTGTGTTTTCCCCCTTTTTTTATTTGGGGGTTTTCCCCTTCATTTCCCCTTTTTTCCTTTCCCCTTGTAACTCTACTAATAGTCAAAACTCAGAACCACTTGATCGCTGCCCCAAAGGGGCCCCTCTCGTAAGTGATGTCCTCAATGTTTTGAACTGTTTCAGGGTAAAACACAAGATCCATTTGCTGGCTCATCCTCCCCTCTCTCAGGGTTGGTCCCACATGTTGATGCATGAGGTTTTCAAGTACCACATCCATCGCCCTTGGGCCCTCCCCATGTTTGGGGCCCCCCTTTGGGCTCCAGGTTTTCCCAGTCGATCTCCCTGTGGTTGAAATGCCCTTCCCAAGTAACTTTGTCTCTCAGGAGCTCTTTCTTGCCACCCCTTTTCCAAAAGTTTTTTCCCTTCACCCTTTTGTTTTTCTTTGGGGGGTTAACTCCTCTTTTTTGCCCCCTCCGGGACTGTTTTTATACTTTTCCTTTTTCCCAAAATTTATTTTCCTTTTCCTTTTCCCCCCCTAATTGGGTTTTTAAAGTTAGTCCCCTTTCCCCCCCTCTTCCTTTTTTTCCCTTTTCCCAAATCCCTTGGGGGAAGGTGTTTTTTTTGCAGCAATTTTTCCCCCCCTTCTCTATTTCTATTTTTCCGGGATTTTTTATTACCCCCTTTGGGAATTTTTTTTCCTGGTTTTTGTCCAAAACCATTTTTTTTCTTGTTTTTGCAAGATTTGGGGTTTTCAGACCTTTTCCATTCTGTTTTAGGGGGGTTTATTTTGGGGGGGGGTTTTGGGTGTCCCAAAAATTTTTTGGGGGGTTTTTTTTTCCGGGGGGGAAACTTAAAAGGGGTTTAATAGGGGTTGGGGAAAAAGGGGGGAGCCTTTGGGGGGTTTGGGGGGTGGTTTGGTGGGGTTTGTTTTTAAGGGGGTTTGGGGCCCCTTTGCCCAAAAACCACTTTTGGGTGGGGTTTTTTGGTTTGGGGGTTTGGGGTTTCAAGGGCCCATTTTTTTAGTTTGGTTTTTTCAGTTCCGGTTGGGAATTTTCGCGGGGGACCCTTTTGGAAAAAACCCCCCGGGGGTTTGTTGGGCCTTTCCCCCCCTTTTTTTCTGGGTTCCTTTTTTTCTCCCCCTTTTTATTTTTTCGTTCCCCCTTTGGGCTTTTTCCCGTACCCTCCCCCCCTTTCCCCCATGAGTCCCTTTTTTCCTTGGACTTTTTTTCCTTTCCAGTTCTTTTTCGTCCCCTTCTTTGTTTTCATTTTTGGGCTTTCTTTTCCTGCCGGGCCCCTTTGAACTGATTTCTTCCTTGAAAATTATTTTTTGACCGGCCTTTTACCCTTTTCCATCGCCCCCCCAAATTTCTAAAAATTGTCCCCGGGTCTTTGGCCCACCCCCCTTTGTTTTAAATTTTGATGCCCTTCAATTTTCATTTTTTTAAAATTCCCCTGTTTTTATTTCTTTCAAAGTTGGGCCCCTTGGCTTCGGGCCCGCCAAAAACTGAATTCCCCTTTCCTCCCCCACTACCCCTCCCTTTTTCTTCCCGGGGCTTTTTTTTCCTTCCCATCTTTTTTTTGGGGCCTTTTCCCCAAGTCCCCCCGGGTTTCTAAACTTTTTTCCCCCCTTAAATTTTTTTTTCCTTTTTTTCCCGACAAACCCCTTGGTAGGGGGAATTTGGGGGAAGAATAATGAAAATAGAAAAAGGAAAAAAGGGTTTTTTTGAAGGGAAAAAGGGAAAGTGGGGGAAAAAAAAGGGGGGGGGAAGGGATTTTGGGGGGGTTTTTTGGGAAAAACCCCCCCTTGGGGAAGGAAAAAATTTTGGGGGGGAAGAAGGGAAGGAAATTTTTTAGGGATTTTAAGAGAAGGGAAGGGGGAAAGGGTAAAAAGAGGAAAAGAAATTTTTTTCCCCAGGGGAAAAGGGCTTTTTGGGTTAAGAGGGGGGCCTTAAGGAAATTTTTTTTTAATTTTTTTAATTTATAAAAGAAGGCAGAGGGAAGGGAAAGGGGGTGGGGGAGGGGGGAAAGGGGAAGAAAGAGGGAGAGGGGGGGAGGAGGGGGAGAAGGGGGAAAGAGGGAGGGGAGGGGGAAGGGGGGAGAAAGGGGATAAAGGGGAAGAGGGGGAGAGAGAGGGGGTAGGGGAAAAAGGGGGAGGGGAGGGGGAAAAGGAGGGGGGAGAGAAAGGGAGAAAAAAGGGAGAAAGGGGGGGAGAGAGGGAGAGGGGGGAGGGAGAGAAGGGGGAAAAGAGAAGGGAGAAAGGGGGAGGGGAGGGAAAAAGGGGGTTGGGGGAGAGAGAAAGAGGGGAGGGAAGAAAAGGGGGCCAAGAGGGAGAGGAGGGAGAGAGGGAGGGGGGAAGGAGAGGGAGGAGAGGGGGAAAAGAGAGAGGGAGAGGAGGGGGAGAGAGAGGGGAAAGAATAGGGGGAGAGAGGAGGGGGGGGGAAGAGAGAGGGAGAGAGGGGGGAGGGGAGAGGGGGGGGAGGAGAGGGAGAGAAAAAGGGGGAAAGAAAAGGGGGGGAAAAGAAGGGAGAGAGGGGGGGAGAAAAGGAGGGAGAGGAGGGGAGAAGAGGGAGGAGAGAGGGGGAGGGGGAGAGGGAAAGAGGGGGGAGGGTTGGAGGGGTTTTTCCCCTTTGGGGGGGGGGGGAAGGGAGGGGGGCGGCCCTTTTGGGTGGGGTTTTTTCCCAAAGGGAGAGGGGGGGGGAGGGGGGGGGGGGGGTTTTTTTGAAATTTGGGTTTGGTTGGGGGGGGTTTTGGCCGAGGTTTTTTGGGGGGAGAGGGGAAGGTGGTTTTTTTTTTGGGGGGGTTTTGGGTTTTTTGGTTTTTTTTTTTTGGGCCCCCCCCCCCCCCCCCGAAGGGGTGGGGCCCCTTAATCTTTACCCTTTTCCCCCTTTTGGTTTTTTTTTTTTTTTTTGTTGTTTTGTTTGTTTTGTGGACGGGGGTGTTGTTAAAAGTGTGTTGTGTGTTACCGCCCATATGTGGGTAGTCCCGCCCGGTTCGTTTTGGGTTTTCCCTTTTCCCCTTTGTGATTTGGAACCTGCCATTTGGGTGGGGGTAACCGTTCTTGTAGTGTGTTCCCTGTCCATGTTGTGTGGTATTTTTCCCATGGTGTGTTTTCCCTTTTCCCGTGGTGGGGTGTGTGTGTTTTTGTTTTTGTTTGTTTTTAAATTGTTTTTTTTGTGTGTGTGTTCCTTGTCCATTTGGGGTGTTACCTGCCCCATATTGTGTGTGTGTTCCTTGTCCTTGTTTGTGTGTTTGGTGATTATGTGTGTGGGGTCCCCGTTTCTGTTTTGGTTGGTGTGTGGTTGTTGTTGTGTGTGTGTGTTTCCCCTTTGCCCCTTGTATGTGTGTGTGTGTGTTTTGTGGTGTGTGTGTTTTGTGTGTGGGGTTGTGTGTGTTTACTCCCTATATTTACTCACCTATATAGGTTGCAGGGGTCGAGCAAAGCTCCGGCCCCCCGCCTCACCCACTGGTCGATACAAATTTTTCCACTCCCCTCCCCTTTTTCCCTGAATTTGTTCATCCCCTCTTTTTAAAAAGAATTTAGGGAACTTGTTTTACTACTTCACTCCTCCAAAATTATTCAGTTCCGGGCCAACCCCTAAGAAAAAAGAAATATTTTCCTAACATCCCTACCCCCTCATTTTGGGTTTTCTTTTCCCAAAATTGTGCCCCCTTGTTTCTTTTATCCCATCTCAGAAAAAATTGGGCCCCCTTGCCCCAACCTTGTCAAGGGCCCTTTAGAAATTTTAAAAATTTGTTATCTTTCCCCCTCTACCCCTCCTATTCCCTATGCCATAAGGTTGAGCCCCTTAACCTCTCCTCATAAGACATACCCCTCTTCCCCCGGGACAAAACCTTTTCCCCCCCAATTTTTTCCCATTTTCCCTCCAATTTCTTTACGTGTTTGCAAAGTGGGGGTTCCTTTACATATTCAGAAAGGGCCTTACTTTACACTGTGTAAAATTTTGGGGAAAAGGGGATCCTTAACCCCAATGTGAAAAAACCGCCAATCTCTTTTTTTTTTTCCCCCAATCCCAATTTTCTGCAGCATTTTTATTTGTTTGATGGTGCCTCAGGGGCCCATGTTCTTTAAAATTTGCTTCCCCCCCAAAATCCTTTTTTTTTAACAACGTTTCCCGCTTTTGGTTTTCCAAACCTGTACTCCGTCTGGGGGGTTTTTCTGTTCCTTCCCCAATCTTTCATGCCTTTTTACATTAGGGGGGTTTAAAACTCCAGGGGGCCATTTTGGTCGGACCATATTTGGGTTTGTTGTGGGGTGTGTGTGGGGTGGGGGTGGTTTTGGGGTGTTGTGTGTGTTTTTAAAGGGTTTGTTTGCGCGCGTTTGTGTGGTGTGTACTCCCCTATTTCTTTTTCTTCACCTATTTTTTGGGTTGCGGGGGTCAAATTTTTTTAGCCCCTTTGACCCCCCCGCCTCTTCACAGTTTTCTACTATGTCCTCTTTTTTCCCCCCTGCCCTTGAGCTTTAATCAAACCTGGGTCTTAAAACTATGTAGGGTTTCCCCCCTTTCCACTACGCCACTTTTCTGGCATTCCATTTCCCTGAAAACCTCTTTGACTAAAGAAAATTCCCAAAAACTTTCCCTTTTGTTTTCTTTGCCCTTCCCAAACCCCAATTTGTGACCCCCTTGTTTCTTTTTCCCCTCCCCGGGAAAACATCCTGCTTTGTTCCCCCCCCTTTGTTTTATTCGGGCGCAGTTTTTTTAAATATGTCTTTAAAATTCTTTTTGCCCTCCCTGCCCCCCTTTTTGCCCTCCAGTGTCCGCGGGCCCGTTTTCCCCAATACCTTTTTTTCGTGGGGGCCATACCTCTTGGGGTTTTTTGGACTAGTTTTGTTAAACCCCCTTTGGCCCCTTTCAAAAATTTTTTTTTCCCCCTTGTCGGGGTTTAAAACCCAGGTGGGGGGTTCAAAAACTGGTGTAAATAAAACCCAATATGGGCCAAAGTACATGGGGGGCCAAGAGTCTTGAAGGTTTTTTAAGAGTTAAGGGAAAAACCTGTTCTTAGGTTTGCCAGGGGGGGCCCATATGCTGCAGCATTTTATCGGTTTAAATTTTTCCCGCCTCAAGGAGTTTCCGGGGTTTTTAAATATTCACCCTAAGTTCTTTTTCCTTGATTGGGGTTTCCCGCGTCTTTGGCCATACTTTGTTTTTTTGGTTTTGGGGGTTTAAATTCGAGGAGCCCTTTTTTGCGGGACCGACTTGTTGCTTGTCCGGGGGGTCTTTGTTTTTTTCCAAACTGATCCTAAATTAACTTAAACTTCACAAGAAACAGAGACACTCTGAAAGTATCTTTTTTCCGTCATGTTCCCCCCAATTGAAACCATAAAAACAAACACAGGCCCCAGGACCGCCCCCTGGGGGCCCCCCCTTTTCGTCACGGGTCCTAGGACCAGCCCCTTGGGGAAACCCCCCCGTGTCACGGCCCAAAAGGAAACCGCCCTTGGGGAAACCCCCAACCCCCCCTTGGGTCAAAGGCCCCCCAGGCCCGGGACCCCCCTGTCGAACCCCCCTGTCACAGGTCCCGGGACCAAAACCCTTTTGGAAACCCCGCCTTTAAACACCCCCTCCCTGCCAGATTTTCCCTTATCCATTGAAAGTCCCCCCCTTTCCCTTTTGTTATGTGTCCTGTTTCCTCTAGGTTTTCCCTTCCCCCCTTTTTAAGAAAATGTTTTTGAAGGCCTTTTCAGCCCAAAAAATTTTGGCCCAATCAATCCACCCCTCCGGTCTTTTTTCCGTTATTTGTCAAAAAACTCTAGTAGGGTTTTGTACACAGGTTTTGTTTTCCCGAACCCGTGCTTTTTGTCGTTTATAAGCTTATTCTGCTCAAAGGGGTGCCCCCAAAATTCTCCTGTAATCTTCCCCAAATGACTTTGCATACGTAAGTGACACAGGTCTGTATTTTAAATTTTGCTTGTTTTCTGTTTTTAAAAATTTTTGGGATTTTTTGCTTTTTGCCATTTTCCCCATTCCTCGGGTTTGTTTTTTTTGGTTTTTGTCAAATGAAAAAATAAAAAACATAAGAAAAAAGGAACACTGAAAAATAGGCCAAATGACCCATGGGGAGCGGGCCAGGTCGCCCCCCTTCCCCCCCCCGGGTTTAAACCCAAAATTTCCCCAATAAATCTCGTAAAACCCCCCCAAAAGGAGCACGGCACCGGCCCCCCAGAAAGCACAAGCTATCGGGGTCCAACTCAACCCCAAACCCAACAAAAAAAACCCCCCTCATGTATTTATCAAACCCTTTTTTTTAAAACAACAAAAAAGGGGTTTTTTCCTCAAAAACTGGAAATCGGGAGTTTTTTCCCCTAAAACCCCCCCTTTCTTTTCCCAAAACCCATTGCTTTCCTATATCCCCCTGAATCTGTTTTTTTTTCCCCAAACGAAACCATTGCTGCGAGTCCTGCCCTTGGCTGGAAATTTTCAGAACAAACCTATTTACACCCCCTTTTTTTTATTTTTTTTTTTTCCGGGTTTTTTTTCCATTTATACACTTCGTATACCCCCCAAAATTTTTACCCCTTTTTCGAGAGGTGCAGTTTCGGGGCCTTTCAGTCAAACCCATGGGGAAAAATTTCTGATACTTGGGATTCATTTTTTTTCTTTTCCCCCCTTGTCCCGTTTTCCATAGCATTTAAAAATCCAATTTTTGTAAAAGGGTTGACCAAATTTGAGCAGCATGGGCCCTAAAATGGGGCCTAACCAAGGAAATATAGATTTGAAGAAAAAACCCCCTGGGGACTTCTATTATTTTATTACTTCTAGATATAAAACCCAAAAAATTTTTCCTTTTTTACTTTTTTGCGAACACAAAACGCACTAAAAAAAAAATCCCAAACCCAACGGGGGGGGGGAGGGGGGGGAAAAACCCCCCAAATCTGAGAGTTCCAAACTCCAGACCGCCCGTGTCTGGGTTTTGAGACTTTTCAGATCGGGGGGTTTCTATTCCCCGCCCGTGGTATGGGTTTTGTTTTGAAATTCTTTTGTCATTACAAATTTCGTGTCACAAATGAAAACTTTGTTTTGGGGTTTTAGTTTTATGCTAACCAAAAAAACCCCAAAATTTTTTTTCGCAATCAGTGTATTAAGACCTACATTTTTTAATTTTAAATTTGTGGCATGGTTATTTTTTTTTGTCTAACTTTAGAAATTTTTGCATTTGTAAATATTAAACTGCATTTTTGCCACTTCCCCCCCCCCCCCGACCATTGCATAAAGGTCAAATTCAAATCACCCGGGGAGTGCTTTTGGGGCCCCTATTAAATAAATTTGGGGAAACGGCCATTTTGTTTTTTAAACAGAAAAATTTTGCTTATGTCGTATTTATTCCCTCTTATAATCGTTTAAAAAAATTTTGGGAACAAGGGCCCCAAACACTGACCCCAAAAGAACATTTGTTTTGTGACTGCCCCCTTTCCCTGATTTTTCCCCCATTTATGCACACCCCCTTCTGCTGTTTTTTTTGGGTCAGCCATCCCTTCCCCCAGGAAAAAAAATTTTTCCTCCTATTCCGTTTTGCCTTAATTTTCCTAAATAGCCTCTGGTGTGGAACTCTATCAAAAGCTTTTACTAAAGCCCATATAAAACAATATCACATTCTTTACCATGATCTTTTTTCCCCAAACACCTTATCCTTCTTTTTTCCCCCTAATTTTTTTTAAAATGACTCTGACACACACAAAAAACCTCTGCGGGACAGCAGTTTTTGGGGTTGTTTTTGGGTGTTTTGTGTTTTTGGGGTTGTGGTGGGGTTGGTGTGTGTGTGTGTGTGTGTGGGGTGTGTGTGTGGGGTGTGGTGTGTGTGTGTGTGTGGGGTTTTTGTGTGGTGTGTGTGATTTGGGGGTGGGGAAGTGTGTGTGTGTTTTGTGTGTTTTGGTTGGTGGGGTGTGTGTGTGTGTGTGTATTACGCTTGAAAATGCAAAAAAAAATTTTTTTAAAAAAATAACGCTCCTATATAAGGGTCTTTTTCCGTTTTAGAATAAAAAACCCCTTTTTCAATTTTATTCCCTAAAGGAGAACGCGTTTTTTTCCCTGCAGAGGCAGGGGGCCGGGGGATAGAGGCAGAGAGAGATATGTTTTAGTTCGAAATTATTTTCGGGTGGTGAGGGGGTAAAGGTTAAAACATGTTTGGGAGGTATTTTGAGAAAAGTAATTTTGGTTTTTTTTTTAGTGTATTCTTTTTTTGGTGTTTTTTCCCTGGTCCCTCTCATGTTTTTTTTGTGGGGCCCTAGTATCCCGAGGCCGGGGGTTTTGGAGAGTACTGAAATGGTGTTTTCCCGCTGGAAATTAGTTACCAGGAAGAAGGAAGGGGGTGGGGTGTGTATGTCTGGTCCCCCCGGGATGTTTTTTTTTGAAAAAATTTCTTTAAGTACCGGGGGAGCTAGTGAGCTAATGTGAATTTGGGAGGTGTGTTTTTTTTTGGAGGGGTTTTGTTAGTTATATATATTTTTTAATTTTGTAATTTTTTGTATAGGTGAGTTTTTATGTCCTTCCTTACACAACTTTAAATTATTTTAAACTCATGCTTAATTTTTTATAGTACTTCTAGCCCAAAAGTTGCCCGTGTTTTTTTTATGGAGGGTTTTTTAAACCCCCCAGACCCAATGTGATCCCTTTAGGGGGCCAGGGGCCCTTTTTTATAATTAAAGGACAACAAGGTCTAACTGTGTGTGTGGGTTGGTTGGGGTTTTAAAGTACTAGCCTGGCTGTGTTCCAGCTGTTGATTCCCCAAACCTCCCTTGGGGCCCCAGTCTTTAATTCCCCTTACTTTATGTTTTAGGTGAACATAACTTAAAAAAAGTTTTAAAAAAAAAAAGAAAACTGTTTTGTAAAAAGAAAAGTTTTTTTTTTTGTTTTATTAGGTGCAAATGTGCAGTTTCAGAAAAAAAAAACGAAACGATTTGCCAAAATTTTTCAGGGCAAAAACCCAAATGTTTTAAAAGCCAAAAAGGGCGAGAAATTTCCCCTGGGGTTTTAAAATTTTATTTCCCCAGAGAGGTTTTTTATTTTTTTTTTGTATTTGTTTTTTATAGCAATTTTTTTTATTTGTATCACCCAAAGGGAAAGGAAAATGTGGATAGGGACGACTGGGTGACTGAGGGTGTATTTTAGTGAATATTTTTGGGGGAAAAATGAGTCCCAAAATAATTGTTTTAAAAGGGGATATGAATACATTGCCTCTACTAGTACAAGCATGTCTAAGAGAAAAGTGTATACATTATGTATGCTGAAAATATTGTGGCAAGGGATTTGGGGTGAGGGTGTGTGTGTTTAGTGTGCTGACGTCCCAAAAATGTTAAAATGAAGGAGGGGAATTGGGGGTGGGATTGTACGCATGTGTACGTATTTTTGTAATTACCTTGCACAGCGTGTTGGTTTTATGCCTGCAAAAAATTTATGTTAATGGTTATGGTAAGGTTTCCCGGGGTTGGGGGTACAAATGTGTGGAAAAAAAAATAAAATTTTTTTAAAAATTTTTTAGTTTTAAAACCGTTGAGGTCAAATGAAAAAAAACGAAATTTAAATAAATAAAAAAAAAACAAAGTAACATGTAAAACAGTTTTGATGGGGTGGAAAAGTTTTTTCAACCACTTGGGCCCTTTACTACGTAAATAAAACACTCACAATTTCTTTTTAAAACCTTTTTTTAAAAAAAGTAAGAAAAATCTTTTACTAACTTTTAAATTTAATTGTAATAAAAAAAAAGGAAATTCCAAAAAATTTTTCTTAAATTTGCCTCTCCGAAGGGGGCCGGGAAATTTTGTGGCACTTGGTGGGTCATGGTTTACGGTCGCGGGCCCGTCTTGGTGGATGTAATTACTGGACGGGGTTTTCTGGGGGTCCCCTCCATAATTCCCCCACCTGGACAGTCTTACCGTTTGAACCAAACTAGGGCCCAAAAACCAAGTTTTTCCCCGGCAGCAAAGGGCAAATTAAGGGGGGCAAAAAACCCGACTTGGGGAAGTGGAAACCAAATGACCAGGGAAAGCACCCCCCGGGCCTTAGGTAAGTGTGGGAAAGGGGGCACATCCCGGGAGAAACGGATGGATTCCTTATACTTTAAAATTGAGGAAGGCTTTGTTGAGGCGACCCTTTGGGGATGGGGGAAGGGGAGCATCCGGCGGCGGGCGGGTGGAAATTCCCGGATACATGAACCTGGGGGGGAAAGCCCGAATTCCAGCAGTTGGGCTGACCTTGGGGAATTTGGGAAAAGGGGGGACCCTCCGGCGGCAGACGGGGTGGATTCCGGTTTTCATGGGAAATTGGGGGGAAAGGAAAGAAAAACAAAAAGTTTTGGGGGGACCTTGGGTAAGTGGGAAGGGGAGACATCTGCGGGGGGGGACGGATGGAATTTTCCCGGATACATGAAACCCGGGGAAAGCAAGAATTTCAGGTTTGGGGAGGTGACCTTTTGGGGGAAATTTAAAAGGGGAAACATCCGGGGCGGACGGGTGGATTCCTTGGGACATGAAAAATTTGGGGAAAAGGGAAAAAATAAAACACGTTGAGGCTGACCTTGGTAAGTGGGGAAGGGGGGGACAAACTGGGGGGGGGGAAAGGAAAGGGTTCCTGGATACCCTGAACCCGGGGAAAGCCAAGGGAAAACAGGTTGGTGAGGCTGCCTTGGGGAAGTGAGAAAGGAAAACATCCCGGGGGGCGGACGGATGGATTCCCCTTTGGGACGGGAAAATGGGGGAAGGGGTGAGGCCGGGGGGGGCGAGAGAGAGAGGGGGAGGCTGACCCCCTTTTGGAAATGAGGAAAAGGGGGACTCCCCGGGGGCCCCCGGGGGATTGTGGACACATGAACCCCGGGGAAAAGGGGAGGGGGGGGGGGCGGACCTTAAAAACGAACCCCTTTGGGCCCCCACGTGGCAAAAGGGCCGGGGAATTCCCCGAGTTTAAATCGAGGTGGGCAGTGGTCGCAAAAAAATTTTTTAAATTTTTTTTTTTTTAGAATAATTTTTTATAATAAATTTTTAATTTTATTAAATTTTTAAAAATTTTTATTATGTTTTATTATTATTTTATTAAATTAAATTTTTTATTAAATTTTTTTATTTTTTTTTATTATTATTGTTTTATTATAAAAAAATTAAAACCTTTTTTTTTTTTAAATATTATAAATTTATGATATGCTAATTTTGGCCAAAAGGGTCCCAAACTCCCCCAGTTTCCCAGAGGTGTTTTTTTCCCACCCTGCTTCTCTGAAAAACCCCCCGGTTTCCAAATGTTGTTTTTACTAAACCCCCCCCCCCAGCCTCTCTGACAAAAACCACTGTTTGGGAAAATTTCCCCCCTCCAGCCTTCTGACAAACATGAAAAGGTGGGTTTTTTTCCCCCCCACCTCCCCGTCAGTACCCCGGTGGTGTTTTACTCCCACTCCAGCCCCTGGGCAAAAACCACGGGGGTTTTATTCCCCAAACCCAGAAAAAGGGATCCCAAGCCACCTCTAATTTAATGTTTTATTTTGGTTTTTTAAATGAAATTGGGTTTTAGTGTTAAAAACCCCTGTTCGCCCCTTTTTACTTTTTGGGAACCCTTTTTTTCTTGTTAAGGTTTTTTTCTTTTCTGTTACTGTAAGTACTTTTGTTTAAATGCACTGGTTTTTCTTGGTTTTCAGTAACCCGAAAACTTTTGTGTTACAGTACTGGTCCCTTCTGTGTCACTTTTTTTTGGTTTTTTCTTTGGGGAAAATTTAAGGTCCCTTTTCCTTTCTTTGGTGTCACTGTACCTTTACTGAAAAGGCCTTTTTTGTTTTCGGTTTTCTGGGCTTTGTGTTTACTGTATGGTTTTTTTTTGTGTCACTGTACCCGGTCTTCTGTGTTTTCTTACGGTCTTCTGTGTAACGTAATTTTGGTTTTTTTTGGTCATGTATGGTCTTTGTGTTACTGTACTGGTTTCTGTGTCCTGAACCCGGTTCTTCTGTGGTTTTTTGTATGGTCTTTTGTGTTCCTGTAAAAGGTCTTTTTGGGCACTGACGGTCTTCCGTGTTACTTTTCTGGGCCCTTTTTGTGTCACTGTACTTTGGGCTTCTGGGGCACTGTACTGGCTTCAGTGTTTCTTTTTTTCGGGGCTTTTCCTTTTTTGTCAAATGTACTGGTCTTCTGTGTCATGTAATGGCTTCAGTGGGTTCTGTAATGGTCTTCTGTGTTACGTACTGGGCTTCTGTGTGACAGTACTGGCTTTTTTTGTGTCATGTACTGGCTTCGTTTACCCGATGGTTTTTTTTTGGGACTGTACGGGCCCCTTTTGTGTTACGTATGGTCTTCTTTTCCCCTGTAATGGTTTTTCCCTTTTTACTTTACTGGTTCCTTTTTTGTTTTTAACTTTTTTAACTTTTTTTTTGTGTTTTTTTGTAATACTTTTGGGTTTTTGTTAATGTACCTTTTTGTGTACTTCTGGTTTTTTGCCAGAAAAGTTTTTTTTTTCTTGATTTAATTTTTTTTGTTTTGCTTTTAACTAAAAATTGGGGTTTTTGTGTTAAAATTTTATTTTTTATCACCATTTTTAAAGTGTTAAAAAACTGTTTTTTTTTTTTTTTTTTTGTTCCGTAATTTTTTTTTTTTTCCCCCTTTTTTTTAATTATTTTGTTTTTTTAAATTGTTTTACCACCACTTTTTGGGTAAAATGTTTTGTTTATTAAAAGTTTTTAAGTGTTCCCTTTTTTTGTTAAGTTTACTGTTTTTTTTGGTTACCGTTTTGTTTTTAAATTTTTACCGGGAATTTTTTTTTTAAGGTCTTATTTTTAAAACTGGGTTTTTTCTTTTTGTAAAAAATTTAAAATTTTTACCCTTTAAAAAAGGGCCCCACATAAATTTAAAATCCTTGATCCCCCAAAAAATTAAAAAATTTCCCTTTTTTTCCCAAAAATTTTTTTTCTTTTTTCTTTCCCATTTTTTTTATCCAAATTAAATTTTACAAAACTGGGGAACCCCCCAACCCAAAAAAAAAGGACCTGCCTTTTATATCAAATTTCCAAAAAAACCAAATTTTAAATTTTCAAACCCTTTTTCACTGTTCTTTTCCAAAATTTTTTTTTTTTTAATAAATTTTTTGGTTTTTATAAACTTTAACCTTTACTTTAACTTTTTTACCCAAAATTTTTTTTTTTTTAATTTTAGTTTAAAAAAATTTCCAAATAAATATTTACAATTTGGCCAAAAATGTAGGGTTTAGGTTTTTAAAAGAGGACCAATTTTATTTTTTAAAAAACTTTTAAAGTTTTTGTCCCCAAAAACCATTAAACCGGGAAAAGGTTTTCCTTTATGGGAGGTTTCTTTTCTTAAAGTTTAGTCTCCCTTTTTTTGTCTCCAAATTTTTTTTTTATTTTTTTTTTTTTTTTTCCAAATGAAAATTTAGGGGTTTAATTAAAAAATTTGTTTTTAAAAAAACCCCTTGGTATAAGAAATCTTTTTTAACGTTAAAAAAAATTAAATTAATTTTGTTTTTTTTTAAAAAATTTATAAATTTTAAAGGTTTTTTTCAAAAAATATTTACCCCTTTTTGCCTAAAACTTGGAGGCTTTTATTGTCTAATTTTGCCACAAAAACTGGGCCCAAGTTTTCCTTTTTTTAATATTTGAAAACCCCCAAAATTTTATTAAACCTTGTTTGTTTAAACCAACGAAAAAAACCCAAACCAATGTTTAATTGCAAAAATTTAACAAAGGAAAAAATTTTAAAAAACCAAAAACTTTCAAATAAATTAAAGGGGTTTTTAGTTCCAATAAAAAAATTGTTTTAACATAATGGAAAAAACTTTCAAAATTTAATAAACCCCCTTCCCCCCCCCGGGGAATAACCCCCTTAACCCCCTTTTACCCTTGGGGAAAAAAATTTATGGGGTTCCAAAATAACTTCCCTCATGGGGGTAATAAATTCAATCCCCCTTTAAAAATTAAAACAACCAAAAATTTAACCTTAATAAATCAACCTTTTCAAAAAGGGAAAAAAAATACCCCCCCTAAATGGGGAAAAAATAAAAAAAAACCCCCCACAATTAAAAACCCCAAAAAAACCCCAAAAAATGGGGTTTAAACCCAAATAATTTTACCCGGGGAAAAAAAAAACCTTCCTAAAACCCCCGGGGTTTAAAACCCCATAAACCCCCCCCCCAAAAACCCGGGGAAAACCCCCTAATTTTAAAAGGGGAAAAAATTTTTAAAATCCTTCAAAATAAAACCAAACCTTAATTTTAAGGGGGCACCCCCCCAAACTGCCCCCCTAAGGGGAAAAAATAATTTACCTTTTGGGGGAATAAATAGGGTTTAATGCTAATAAAAATTAGCCTCCCTTAACCCGGGAATAACCCCCAAAAATTTACCCAAAAAACCTCACCTCCCCCTCACCCCGGGGTAATACCACCTCAAAAAAATCCTCCCCACCCTGGGGTAATTTCCACCATCAACCCCCCCTCCCTCCCCCCCTGGGGTTTAATTTCCACCATCCAAAAATTCCCCCCCCACCCCCGGGGGAATACCCAACCCCCTCCCCCCTCCCCCTATTTAACCCCAACCCTCCCCCAAAAAGGTTAAAAACCCCCATCACCTCCTCCCTCACCCTGGGGTAATATCCACCACCAAACCTCCTCCCCACCCTTTGGGGGAATTTCCCCACCCCCCAAACCAAAAAAAACCCTCCTCCCCCTCACCCTGGGGGGAATTAACCCACCCCTCCCCCCCCCCAACCACCATCAACCCCTCCCTACTGGGGTTTCTAACCCCCATCAACCCCCCCCTAAAACCCCCTCCCCCCTCCCACCCCCGGGGGAATACCACCATCAACCCCCCCCCAAAAAACCCCTCGCTTCCCCCCCTCCACCCCGGGGGAATACCACCCCCCCGCCTCCCCCCCTCCCCCCCAAGGGGTAAAAAACCACCATCAATTAAACCCCCTTCCCACCCCACCCTGGGTAAAAACCAACCCAACAACCTCCTCCCTTTACCTGGGGTAAAACCCCATCAACCCCCCCTCCCCACCCTGGGTAAATTTCCACCAACAACCCCCCTCCCCTCACCCCGGGGAAAACCCCCCCCCCCAAAACCACCTCCCTCCCTTACCCTGGGGAAAAACCGATCAGCTCCCCCCCCTGGGGTAAAATTTTCCCCCATCAACCCCCCCCCCCTCCCCCTGGGTAAAAACCACCATCAGCCCCCCCTCCCTCACCCTGGGGGAAATCCATACCCCCCAAACCCCCCGGAAGCCCCCCCTCCCCTTTCCCCCGGGGTTTGCCCATCAAAACCCCCCCCTCCCCCTCATTCCCTTCACAGGGGTTTTTTACCACCATCAGCCTCCTCCCTCACCCCGGGGTAAAACCCCCCATCAACCCCCTTCCCCCCCCCTTTCCCCCGGGGGGAATTCCACCCTCAACCCCCTCCCCCACCCTGGGGAAAAAACAACCAACCAGCCTCCTTCCTTTCCCCCCCCTCCCCCCACCCTGGGGGTAATACCCCCCAAACCCCCCTCAGGGTTCCACCCCTCCCCTCACCCTGGGGGAATTTCCCCCATCAACCTCCTCCCTCACCCTGGGGTAAAACCACCAAACCCAACCTCCTCCCTCACCATGGGGTAATACCCCCACCAAAACCTCCTCCCCACCCGGGGGAATACCCCACAACCTCCCCCTCACCCGGGGGTAATCCCCCCAAAAAACCCCCTCCCCACCCTGGGGAAAACCCACCATAAACCCCCCCCCCTCACCCTGGGGTAATACCACCATCACCTCCTCCCTCACCCTGGGGAAATCCACCATCACCTCCTCCTCACCCGGGGAACCCCCTCCCCCCCCAAATACCCCATAAACCTCCTCCCTCACCCGGGGAAATACCACCATCAACCTCCTCCCTCCCGGGGAAATCCCAACAATTTACCAAACCAAAAAAACCCCCCCCCACCGGGGGTAATACCACCATAAACCTCCCTCCCTCCCCCCGGGGTAATCCAACCACAACCCCCCCCCACCCCCCTCCCCCCCCCTCACCCGGGGGAAAAACCAACCATAAACCTCCCCCTCACCCTGGGGTAATACCACCAAAAACCCCTCCTCCCTCACCTGGGTAATCCCCCAACCATCAACCTCCTCCCCTCACCCTGGGAAATACCCCACCCCCCCTCCCTCCCCAAAACCCCTAAACCTCCCCCCACCTGGGTAATCCACCACACCTCCCCCCACCGGGGTTCCCCCAAATAAAACCTCCTCCCTCACCCTGGGAAATCCCACCATCCCTCCTCCCCCCCCCCTGGGGTAATACCCCACAACCTCCCCCCCACCCGGGGTAATAACCATCAACCCCCTCCCTCACCCTGGGTAATCCCACCACCAAAACCTCCTCCCCACCCGGGGTAAAAACCCATCAACCTCCCCCCTCCCCCTGGGAAACCCACCATCACCCCCCCTCCCCCGGGGGA